>JBBPKA010000140.1:0-84051 GCA_038088995.1 Guyanaporus albipodus
AGCATAGAGAGGTCCCTTTGAAAACTTGAACAACCCCGTGATTGACAAACTCGTGCAGGATGTCCCTCGCCAGCGCCGTTGGTACGATATGTCCGAATACATGGTCCGAGAGATCGTCCATTAGATATCGTGCCCTTGCGAGCTCGTAATTCAGTGCCGCGTCCAGAGTTGTACGGGTGTGTGATTGGCCGGGTTGTCGATTGGAAGCAGAGCGTTTCATAGGAGAGGCTCCACTCTCAGTACGAACAGGAACGACGACATTTCCTTGATCGCGGAATTTGAGAAAATCCATGTTACGCTGGAGGGGGTGAGCTAGCAGTACATGACAGAGCAAAGAACCAAGCATACAATTAGACGCGCGATTCTTGTACACTGTACCGCGTCTGTGGCAGGATTGACAACATTTTCGGTCGTATTCGATGGTTTGGGGGTCATCGTGCAAAGCAGAAAGAAATACAACGAGAATGATCAGCGATTCTGTGAGGGTTGGACTCGGAAGGTTGGTTCCTACCGTTAGAAAAGCAAGTGCTGTCTTATATCAAAGGGACGCTCTGTGAACGTGTTCCCACCTGACTCTGTCGCGTCTTCGATGGGCGGACAATAGACAACACAGTGGAGCGGAGTGTGCAGCGAGTCGCGACGCGTCGGCAACCAAATGACAAGTCACGGGATTCAGATAGACCACACGGCCACGTGATTTGTAGCCGATCACAAAATGCCATGTTATTCACCAGCACCCTAGTGCACTTCCTCTTCGCTATCTCGAAATGCCTACTGCGAAATTAAATTTTGAAGGACGGAACCCTGGCTCTGCACACGTTTTCTCGTCGTTATTGTTGTCGTTCCAGTTCCCAGTTTGTCTCGCATATTTGAACGGACAAGATGTACAATAAGAACAGCTAGCGGAAAGGTGTCATACTGATCTTTGCTTCGATTAATCTCGGCATCTCTCACTACATCGCCGCACCTACGCCTTCGGGCGGTCCAAGTGAGCGCAGGAAGAAGTATACGGTATTATCTTTGATTTGGCTGGCGTCCTCGATCCATCGTTCGGAAGGTAATCACACAAGTAAATGGCCGCATCCCCTCATTTGGCCTGATTCCTGCGGACCCAGTTGTTCCAGAAAAGGTCCAAGTTGACGACGTTGGCAAACATCTGCATCGCAGGTGTACCGCTGATCCCTCGTTTTTTCCGTCCCTTTCTTGAGGCTCATCATCGACCCCACGATGTTGCCCCTGCCAACTACGCCATCACCGCCGCCGTTCAATATATTCGACTTTGGGAGTAAATTCCGAGTATTGGGGTATTGCGCTTCAAGAAAAAGTTCACATCCGCCTTCGTCAGGTCGCTTGCCATGACTTGTATAAATATCACTATCCTGCACCGGCGAGAGATACCGCCAACGGTATTCGCACGTCAAACTCGAGTTCACCATCCACCACGGGGACCATGACCAACGACGGTCGCCTAACAATCCGCTCTACCTCGTCCGTCATCGCAAACTCGAACTTGCCTACTAGCATCGACAAGAACACTTGGATCTCAGAGAGACTGCCATATGTTTGCAATCAGCCATGCGCCCCTCTGAAACGAAAAACGGAACAAGGAATACGTACGCAAAGTGCCATCCGATGCAAGACCGGATGCCAGTGGAAAAGGTCATCCTACCGTAATTAAAAGGTTGTAGATGAATGTGTTTTAAGATCCGACACGAATAACGCACAAATTTGAGTATCCTCCAATGCCAACAAATGTCTTGTCATTTATTGTGCCATCCAACCAGCGATCGGGTCTGAACTCGTGCGCATCATTTCCCCAGAGGTCTTTATTACTGCGACTATCACGTCAAGGTGCGCCTGGGACATCGTATGTAACAATAGAGCCCACCGATTGTATGCAGCAATAGATACCACGATTTCTGTACTCCTGGGAATGAGTACTTGATTGATCGTATCTCCACGTTCCGTGAGGATTGGTTTGGAAAGCGGAAAGGTGTCATCCTGCTCGGCCACGCGCATCATGTGGGGTACCACTGGGTGGAACTGTAGGCCTTCCTGGGAGGGCATCAGGAAAGGGTGGATAATCAAGAACCACTGGTTACCTTGATCACTGCATTCAGGTAAGGCATGGTGTCTAAATCTGAGACTGTCAACTCTGGATCGCCATGCTCCAGAGAAGTGGCTTCTATCTTCCTGATCTTATCACGTAGCCTGGAATGAACCTTGGGGTTCCGTGCGAGCTCCAGTAAGATAAAGGAAACAGTAGTTGCCGTAGTCTCGTAGCCTGCTATCAGAATCGTCCTATACAGGAATGACGCTAGGCGAGTGGATGTCGTAATTGATAATCCTACCGCATACCCGCCAATAGCTCTTCGTTGGACAACTTTTTCTTCGTGCTTGCGTCCATGTTGGCCTTGACTGTGGAATATTTAGTAAGGGTGACGGGCAACAAAAAGACAACACACCGAGGAGAGTAAAAATGTCTCGGCTACCCCTTCCCTGTAAGAGTGCGTCCGCCTTCTCCTGTAGTAATTCGTTCGAAACACGTGTGGACATATCCTTCACGTCGCGCGCACGCACAAGCCGAGGGTTGGGATTACTTTCAGCAAGCCACTGCAGCACCGTCATTGGGATATACTTTGAGGCAGCTTGCATAAAAATCTGCTCTGCGGAAGGCGAACCACAAATATCACCCCTAGTCGTATGAGGTTAATTGGCAACTTTGGCAAAATCGTACCTAACACTGACATGAAATTTTCGTACACCTTTGCGAGAGGATGCAAGTCGTCTCGGGTGGTACCAAACTGCACACCGAACGCAGCTGTCGACATATCGTGTGAGCATGATCTAGTCAGTATTCCCTCAGTGGAAAGGAAGGCGATCTTACCACTACCAATTGTATCCAAGGTTCCACGTGACATCCAGGCTTGGACGTCGATAACGACAGCATCAGACTGGTCATTGCTATCCTGATTCCCAATAACGCCCAACCACTTTGTGCTTATAGAGTCGGCGCAGTCCCAAAAGATCGGAAAGAATACTTTGCACTCTTTCAGCCCGAACCCAGGTAGCATTATGCTCCTTTGTCGCTTGTGGTCCTCGCCTGTGATATGGTGATTAGAAACTAACGACGGGAGGAAAGCTACTACCCTCGGACCATATAATCCCTGCTCCGCCTATCAACTGCACAATAAGGCGGATACTAGGTGACTTCGAGTAGCTGTACGTCGCTGTATGCAACATCCTCCGAAGAACTTCAGGGTCCGTGATTAGGAGCCAATCCTCCTAGAGTTTGTTGGGCACTGCTTATGTGAATGTGTAAGCGGGCTCACCCCGAAGACGCCCTTGAACCGCACGACATTGCCATACTGACTCTGCCATGCAAAATCGGCTTCACCAGTGGGTCGCTGGAGTAGGTCGAGCAGGTTTCCTGGACAATGGTGGGATAGTATTATAGCCGGCAAGCACGGAGGATGGACGCTACCGTATATGAATGACCGCGACTTGGGGCCACGGATCATAGATAAGGATGGGCGACAGAAACGGTTGGACAGCGCGTAAACAAAGATGAGCGCGGTCAGCCTCGCAACCACGTAAGAGAGCATAGTAGAAAAAAACTGTGAAAGGTTGAAAAAGGAGCCTAAGGCTTTGTGAGTGACTCGAACATACAGTGGGTACGGTGGTTTGTTCGGCTCTTATCGCTTCGCATCATCCCGGATCGGTCTTAACCATGTATGTGTGAAAGTCAGGCCTGAACACAGTCAGCCTCACGACTTCGGAGGGTTCATAGGACCAAGACCTAAAGATATTGTAAGAACCATTTTGTCACGAAAGGTTTTTCATACTAGTACTTACATTTGTTGCGACGTGTTAGTAATTGAACCAGGTGCAAGTTGGAAATCCTAAATGGCCACGTGATCTGTAGCCAACCCGAAATTCAGAAAATACTGCAATAAAATCATTAGACGACGGGAGAGTTGGTACTGGCCCTTTGTACATCATGTTCGTGCACCATCCAAAGCGAATGAAATGGACCATTCCGCCTTCATGACACAAGTTGGCTCTCGAGGTCCTGTTATTTTCGCTGGAAGACCTCTCACATTGACAAAGTACTCGGAGAGTTGCCCAAAGTCCGCGAAGATCAACACGAGGCTTAGTCGAATCGCCGCATGCTGGTGCTCGCTTTACCTCGGCGTCTACCATTCCTTCTCGTTCACCACCCTGTCCTTGTCCTACCACCGTCAGAACAACACCTCCGGCGACCGCCTCTGATGCTGCCAACGAAACCAACACTAAGGACGACGACCAGCTGATCCTGATGCCCACCCTCCGCGAGAGCTTTGGAGGGTCGCTCACCGCCCTGCTCGCCACCCTAGAGGCAGAGACTCTCCTCGACAAAGCCTTGCCTCTGCCGCCCGACCAACAAGACGACTTCATCATCGACTACAGCGACGAAATCGACGAAGATTATGATCCGGATCCATCCCAACCCTCCTCCACCGACAGCCTCACCCTCGATGTCCCGCCATACTCTTCCCCGTCCGCCGGACCCACCGCTCTCAAACGACAGACAGTTATGACAAAGAGAGTGCATGCCCTGCGCGAGTTGCTTTCTTCAGAGCGTGCCTACGCTTCGGATCTCGCATTGATCCGCGATATACATATCCCTCTTGCTCTAGGCAGGTTATTCTTCTCTCTCTTTCGTCGCCTTGTGCTGATCCTCGAACATGGCACCTGCATTTTCAGGACGGCCAGCTCCCTTCAACACCAATGGCACGCCCGGCCCGTCACCCCCTTCTCCCAGTTCTCGGTCGATTTCGTCGCCGCAGATCGTCTCTACCACTTCGGACTCTTCAACGATTTCTTCGCAGCTCGGACCCCCGATGACGCGGGACGATGTGCGCATCATATTTAGCAACATCGAGGACCTGGCCATGTTCTCAGCTCACTTTGTCGAGCGGCTGGAAGAAGCCCTCGGGGATACGCTCGACGGCGGGAACGGCGAAGACAGCGTCGGGGCGCTGTTCCTCGAGATTGTGAGTGGTTGCACGTTCATTGGCCAAACACCGCTCATTGTCACACGTCGTGCCATCGGTGCATTGTTACTCCCTTGCAGATCCCAGCCCTTGAGCTACCTTACAAGACGTACATCACCCGCCACCTGACTGCGCTCGCTCACCTTAAGGCTCTACCCTCTTCCCCAGCGCTCTCCGCTTACTTGTTCCACACCCGCACGCTTACGTCGTCCCTCACGCAATCCTGGGGTCTCCCCTCTCTTCTCATCAAGCCTGTCCAGCGGCTTATGAAATATTCACTCCTGCTTGGGGCCATCATTAATATCACTCCTGACTCGCATGGTGATTGCACAGCGCTTATAAAAGCACGTGAGAAGATGGGGGATGTGACAAGAAGCGTCAACATGAACCATCGACGGTGGGAAGTCGTACGCGGGGTCCTTCAAGGTTCCGCACCCACTCCGAGTGCCAACAAATTACCTAAGTCGAAGAAAGTTAACGTTGGCGTCAGTGACGCGGAAGCGGTCGAGGTGGCGCGGTTGGAAGGCGAGCTGCAGCGGTACGTAGCGTTTTTGGACAAGCTCGCTGAAGGTGTCAAGGAGTGGCGGCTTAGTTTCCGCAAGGTGATGGTTGCGTTGTGGCAATGGGGTATTACGTTTGGAGCCGTTCTGGGGGTGACGCCATCGCCATCCGTGATGAACAAGTCCAGGCCCGTCCATAGTTCTGGTGCTGAAGAACACTCGGAAGCGTACGACGCGTTCATACTCCTACTCTGCAGCCTTCCGGGCCTATGCGCGGACCTCGAACAAGAGGTCCAAAAGTCTGTCATCCCTCTCCTCTCCAACCTGAAAGCGATGATGCAGCCACCGATGAAACTACTCAACGCGATGCATTCGCTCGAGCCACTCCACCTCGCTCACCTCCACTCACCCTTTTCGCAATCCAAGTCCCGTCGTCCATCACCTGCACTCCCAACTGCGTCACAGTCTTACCTGGCGCTCCGTTCTTCGTTGTCGGTTGAACTACCTGTTCTGTTGCGAGCAATGAACAAGGCGACGGGTCTGGTGGTACGCATGATCGCCGAACAACAATCGGCATTCTTCGCATCTGTCAGAGAGAGATGGGCCGAGCTGTGGGATGCGCTGACGGTGGAGGGAGAGATATGCGGTGGGGCTGAGGAGACATTGCGTGTGTGGTGGGAGAGATGGGGCGAAGTCGACACGCAGCTTTCGATGATGAAAGTCATACGCAAGGACAGGTACGAGGGGTTGCCGGTGCCTCGTCTGAAACCCGGCTTTTCGCAGGGGAACGTTGGGGATGATCCCCATCTCACGAAGAGCAACCCAGCAGTATGGCTTCTACGAACTACACTATTGCGGTCTTTGCGCAGGTTTGTGATGTTATCCTCCTACCGTCCTGTTCAATTTTGAGGACTAAACTTGAGGTATAGGGGCCACAGTCAACGACGATCGAGTCTTAAGGACATGGTTGGTGATGCGTTTCTGCCTACGCATCGCCGTCAGTCGTCATCTTCGGTCGGGTTTCCGGGTGCATCGTCGTCCCTCGCTCCGTCATACCACTCAACGGATGTACCCCCATCGCCGTACTCTCCTTCGCACCACCAATCGCACGCCTCCAATGGCGAGGCGTCACCGGCTTCGCATCAGATACCTCCATTGCCCACGCTTGCCACGACGTGTGCGCTCTATACAACGAGAGCTATCCACCCTTGCATACCACCCGTTGGCGTGTCATATCGCGGGCTTCCATTCCTCCGACTCATCTGTGACCACACATATGACGTTTTGCGCGAGTACCAGCATCCCTCGATGCACGTCGACCTGCCACTGTATGTCGATGACGGGGAAGACTGTCTCCTGCTCATTCGAGCGAGGAGCAAGGGTGATGATGGGTACGAGGCAGGGGACGTGGGCTGGGCGCTGGCGAGCTTTTTACTGCCCGTCGACTAAGGTAGACGATTTTCAGCGTCATCGGTGAACATGAAGTTCAAGTTGGATATTTCGGTTCTGTCGCGATACCCTCCATCCTTACAAGTCACCGGTTACGGCGCCATCCATCTGTCACGGCAACTGCTCGACGGCACCGTCTGCATAAGCACATGAGCATCATAGGGCATTCTCCCCTCTTCCCCTCTACGTGGACTGGGAATTCGCAACTCGGTTTAGAATGTGTTTTTGCTGGAGATCCGATCGATATGGGGTCGATATTCCATCCGAATTCGATAGGGGGCTTACTTCCAGCCGACGTGGTTGACAAAACAAGGGAAAAACAAACGTTCGTTGGGTATACATAGTGCAAACCCAATCCAAACGAGCCATAGTGTTTGATGCTACGTTATTCGCTGTTTGATGGTGAGGAGTGAACGAATGGCGATCTAGAGTCAAGTCATGCACGTACTGAATAGTTGGTACCCTTTAGTACCTGCCTGTAACAATTGAAATCATCCGTGATATTGAGCTCTTTGCGGCTTCTGTGATCCTATTCTTTTTTGCACCACCAGCTTTGAAGATCAAGCGTCAATTTACCAATACACCACCTTGCTGACGAGTTAGCCCGCTTTGTGTACACCCACTCACCTCGACCAGGTCTCTTCGGCGCCCTGCAGTTTTCCACAATCAGCCGCCTAACTAGGTCTTTCGACGTCTCGCTTTGATGTCTCAGCACGTCCATGAAGTCCACGTCTCCCCGAGGCAGCGTCGTGACACATGCGTGCGCATCAAACGCACCACGTCCTTCAAGGCATGCCCGTTCGAGGGCCATCCCGTTCGTACCACCGCCATCCTTGAGCGGTGCGTTCCACCAGTCTATTATCCCGGGTTCTCCCTCCCACCGTTCCAGCCCGGTGACAACGGCGATCGTTGGGACATCCGATCCAGCGACACACTCTCGGACCGCACGCACGGTCGCAGGCATGATCGTCTCCTGCTGGTCCCGGAGACAGTATATCAATAGGTCGATTCCCTCCTCCTCGTCCAACTCGCGTATCGCCTCCAAGGTCACCTCTTCCAAGTATAGCCCTGTAAACCCTGGGGCTTCGTACAAGCGAAACGATTTGTCGGATCCCGGGAGAGCGATGGGAAGATGAGGCATGACTTGAAGCTTTTGTGTGTGCGTCCGGTCCGGGTTGTCGTTTCTGACGTGGCCCCCCATGATAAGATTGGTGAGGGAACTGACACCGACGCCGGTGTGACCAAATATCATGACGATGTAGTGCGTGGTGGCCTGGAGGAAATCTGGGCGTGAAAGAAGAAAGATAGAAAAGGTCGATCGACTTACCAAAGGTGAATTTGGGTCATGTTTTATGGCCTTGAGGTCGTTATCTGAGTGGGGTAACGCTTTGGTATGGTGATCCGTAGGCTCTGAGCTATATGTTTAGATGCGCATAAGTAGGACTGGTGATGGGAAGGTTCACCAATAACCGTGACCGAAAGCGGATGTTCATGAGGCTCCCCATGTGAGACCAATGAAATTTCATCGAGGGCATTCAGCTCAGGAGGCCCTATTGGCACGGGCTCCAAAGCTTCCTCGCCGAGCTCATCTAACTCTGTGAGGTAGCTGAGGTCCCCACGGTTCTTGAAAAGGGTTTGCAATACTGCGGCGAGTGTCCTCACGCAGGGCGACCTGTGAGGATGACCACGTGGGACCACCTGTAATGTCTGCCTGCTAATATCCAGCAATTCATCGAGATGGCCGAGCTCGCCAAACCTCTCGTAGCGGCTCCACAGTGAGGTACTAAGGTTAAGTAATCGTTGCGGTCTGTCAAAGTAGCCAATTGGGTGCACCCCTGCGCTTTGTTTCAGTTTCTGGATCAACTCATCAAGTTCGTATAAGCTGCCTGACTTGATGACCCTGCATCGATGGAGCGTTTCGAGCACAAGATCTGCCGCTCGGCGTTCGTGGCTGTCTACCGCCAGGTCCTGGAGTTCGCTTATGAGTTCACTGACCTCATTGGCGGCGGATTCGTCTTGTCCTTGTTTCTCGAAGCGATATAGCAACATTTCAGCAAGCTGTAGCAATGTTCCCGGTCTGTCCAGGGAACCAGGGGGACGCAGGTTGAGGGCTTTTCGATAATGTTCGATCGAAGCGTCGAGGCTTGCGCTGGATGGGTCAACCTGATGGCTGATGAACCACACCTTCGCAAGATTCACAAGCACCACCGCACGACACCGGTGTGTCAAGTGGCAGTCGCGCCAAGCACGTTCGAAATGCAAGACAGAAACGTCGAGATCATCTCTCTGGTACTCATTATAGTAGCGGATGAGAGCGTCGTGCCCTGATTCTGTCTCGTGAATGATGTCCGCATCTTCTTCCGAGCAAAAATCCTAGGAAAAAAGGTCAGTCAGGAGTGGGTGATCGGAAAAACTGAATTACTTCGCTATCGTCATCGCTCGGGGACACTGACAGAAAGGAATACCATCGTCCCAGTGTAATGAGCAAGGAGGGTTCTGGAGTTTCAGTTCTGGATTCTCCCGAACAGAACATGATCACTTTATCAGAATTCAGTGCATAGAAGATCTGATGAATCGGTGCATGATACTGAAGAGGATTGACTCACAATGTGTGCCTCCGATTAACTCCCCTATACAGGTCTCTGACGTATAGAGCGCCTCTCCGTTTCCCAGGATGGGCTCTAGTTCGAAGGTGGCGTAAATCGAGAATCGGACCTTGCCAGTCGTATTAGAGGGCCTAGAAATGGCCAACGCCAGTATGAAATATGACATGCTACTCGAGTGAAATGTGATAAACTCACAGAAGAATGTTGTCTTCCCATTCAATACAGCGATCATTGAATCCGGTGGATTTGTTCCGAGTCCTTCGTTGAACGTCACCAAACTGGACCAGGACATGAAAGCCAACTGGGATTCGCTTCGAGCCGCAGGGTATATTTTCGGCACGAAAGTCTGCAAGACAACCATCAGACTCCCCGAAGGATCATTTCAAAAAAACTGGTACATGCAAGTAATGACAATGCATGGACTATCAAGGCAGGGCGTAAGAGGACATGTAGTCTCAGGTTTAGGTGTAGTGAGCGGTGAAACCTCCGAAATGGGAACATCAGGGAATAATTCCTCAGATGTAGAAACGGGTGATTCCAGGATCTTATGCTCAGGAGGCACTTGCTGTGAATCCACAGTTCCTTCACTGTGGTTGGTCTTGAAAGACCCCGAATATATCTGAAACGAAGAGACGTACTGTTTCCTTCGCAAAGATACAATACCTGGAGTGTGATTAGCAGTGATACCAGCTACCGTGACCAAAAGCTCACCGCTTCCACATTCCGAATCAATGGAGATCGCATAGCGATGTTCTAGGAACGTTTCGAGGCAGTCGTCACGGAGAAGCTCCCCGACAGTTAGACCTTCCTAGTGATCAAGTGAAACATGCAAAGACGAAAACAGCGATGCATTCTACCTTCATCATGTCCATCCATTCACTATCGTGAGTAATAGCAACCCTGGCATTTGGTTTCTGGTCGAGGTTGTAAGAGGTTCAAAGTACATTGTCGTCATCATGTCAGACAAACCTTGCTTAGAAGGAAGTGGTTGATGATATCGGAGGGATGGGCTGGCTGATGAATGAATCAGCAGTCAGAATTCGGGCAAATGTGATTATGATGCTGACTTGGGACAAATTTGCACCTCGCCCCACATCTGTGTACCATTGATAAATGGTCAGACAGTTGGCAGGTGATTGCCTCCATGGCTTACTTATCTTGGTACGCCGCCCGTGGCCACATAGGTACTCCAGGCAGGCATTGAATAGATGAACAGCTATGGACCATATGGTGTCTGGATCGGTCACCCTCCGAACCATTGGACCTGGCAACCAATTGGGGATAGTGATTTTAAACCCTGTTATGAACACAGTTTGGTTGATCTTCCCCTGGTTACTACAACCATGACGGCGATCAGCGGGAAAAGAGAATTCTAGGAAGAAGACACCTGGATTTGTATTATTCGGTCGGACCATTATTTTACCCGCATTATTTGAAGGCCTGTTGAAGGAACCAAGACACCAGGAGGGCGCTTTATGAAAGCCGGTGATGAGGTAGAGGGACTGATCTAGATGCTGAGTCTTGTAGCACTTCTTGGCGAACTCGTGCCAATCAGATGCGTTCTTCATTGCCACTTCACGAAAATCTTCCAGCGATAGTAGTTCACTGGATGTAGCGCCGTTCGGAAGGATGAGTATAGCGCCAGCTGTAGTAGACGAGTGGAATTCATAATCGACTGGGCTAGCATGATACTATCAGTAGGCAACTAGCATATATAACAAGCTGCACAGCACCTCAATTTGTTGGGTTGGAGGACCCGTTCTATGCCATGGGAATGGAGTGGGCCAGGAGATATCGCATCCTGACTGGACTTGACGCTGCCACGCTGAAGTGGCTGGAAGTTTTGAGGGACGCCACGAAGCTCGTGGAGAGGGTTGTCTTTGCTCTTGTAAATGTTGAAAAGGACGTCAAACTGTCCCTTGTCATCGACAATTCCAACATCCCCGATGTCGAGTCCATTCTCCTGGTATTGTTGTGGGAGCGTGCTCATAGGTTCTGGCATCCGTAACGGGTACCCATAGTCGGCGCGCTGTAGATGTTTTGCGTATACATCCTGAAAGGAGCTATTCATTTATTTATAAAGCTGGATGGATGTATTCGTTTACTATGAGCCGAGAGAGGAAGAAACAGAAACATATGGATTGGGGCCTACCACACGACATACGCAACTATAAGAAAAGGGCGGGGATGACGAGTCGAGGCACTGGATGCATCTCGCTTCCCACGCATTCATGAACGCCTCATTTTACACTTTGCCCGGGCCACCAACGAGCTGAACATCCAACATTTATGTTCAGCCTACACCCACTCGTCTAGTAAGTAGAAGTATGCGCGAAAAGAGCAAGATTCTTGGGGAGCGTGATCCTACACGCAAGAAGACTCTTCTTTGCAAAGTTTTTCTTCGAAGCTATCCTAAAGACTGTGTCCCACCGAGTCAGAGGTATAATGTAATTTCTATTGTCGAACGGGCACCATCTTGTATGGGAGTGTAGTCTCCGCGACTAGTATCTCATAAATATCCCGATTGGTGATGACGACAGCGACGCGAATGCTTCTTTTATTGAGAATGCTCTGCCCGATCTCAAGTCTGGGACAGCCATATCTCACCTCAAATTCTTCATACTACATTGGGTGATGGCGGAAACAGGGGATCGATGAAATTTGGCCCTGGCACGAAGCTGTGGGCACTACGTGCACTCGCTCAAGAACCGTTGGACGGTGGCTCCGATCGCTTCTGCCGATGGCCACTCCTCCGCTGTTGACCAGTAACCTTGGATTAAATTCCAATAAGAGCCATCGACTGCTCGAAATGCTGGTCTGCCGGGTTTTTGGCTCTTTGCCAACCAGAAAACGACGATCATGTCCCCCCGAACTTCTGACGAAGGCTGTTCGCCAGTCAACACCTGTACGAACGTCAGCGCCAGTCAACATTCGTTCCCAGTGAACTTTCCTGAAAGGCGATATAACCGAAAGAGCAGATATCACTCTCCGTTGTCCGGGTGTCCGTATTTTCTGACTCAATTTGCTCTGGTGCACTCCAACGCAGTGCTCCTGGTCGTGAAGTAGATTGTTCACGACATGACAGAGCCTTGGGAATAATCCCGCACCAAGGATGCATACCCAAAGTCAATCAGCCGTGCAGTGTAATCCGCGTCGAAAAGGACATTGTTCTGCCCCACGATTAGACAATGAAATTACTGGTGTCTCTATGTGGACTCACAGGATTTAACTCACCATGGACGACAGGACAGGAGTGCACTGTAGTCTTGTTAGTGTCATAAGTTGGTGGAAAATGGAATCTAGCTCGCAGTACCGTAGCCCATTGGCAACATCCAACGTCTACCTAACGATCAGAAGGGAACACAGAAATAAAAGCATGAGTAAGCCTACAAGCCAGAGTTGATGCGTCGGCTCTAGGTTGTGATTGTACTTCGCCAAAAGTTGTGAAGGGTTCCATCCACTCATCCCGAAACCGTACGCAATTCCCAAAAAAAACGGATTAAATACGCCGCACATGAGCGCCGTTCGAAAAAAGAGCAAAAGACAGGTAGAGACATAGACCTCTTGCTGCCCAAACTCGCCACCGGAACCACACATCTTAGGCATTTCGTACAGGAGTGCCTTCCAGATGTTGATGGACGACGGACAGACAACGCTGACGGCGATGGTTAGGTGCAGCGTTAACAGGATGTGACCCCGGCTACAGGTGCAATACCCCCATCAGCGCGCGACGCGACGACTCGGCTACGGCAGCCTGGGTCATCTGTTCTTTGTCTCCAGCCTCCGGCTTACTCGTGATCTTATACACGTTGAACAATGGTCCCTTAACCAGCGTGAACGACGATTGCTAGTTGAACAGATCATCGTCGCCGATGTACAATAAAAAAAAAGACAAGGACGGAAAAAACCTACCTCGGATCCAGCACGTGTTCCCCTCAAACAAAAGGCGAGTACGGTCGAGTACCGTTGATGTGTGGTATGACACTTGACATGATGACATATTAGTGGCGGTACGTTTGTGCTTCAGCGGTGTCTATGACAAGGTACATGGCAGGAGCCTTGGAAGCTTGGCCCTTCATAGCATATAGGCCATGAGGAAAGGCTGGAGCCTCTTAGCGCCCAGCTTGAATTCTGAATGCGAGCGCTTTGTTGTCGTTGTTGTCGTGGGTGAGCTGCTAGGTTCGTTCAAGACTGTAAGAAGCGATGCAACTCCATACATAGCATGGGGATTGTTGTACATAGATATCATGACACAAGGGGGGCTCATAAATCAGTTGATACCAGAGGAATGAAGTGATGACAGTCGGGATAGCAAAACCATCACCATCTAACACATGCCAACTCTGTCGAGGATGCTAATTGTCCTCGTCTTGAAGGCGTGAATGCTCCTCAAATACTGTCAAGCACCTCGGGCGAGTGGATGGATATGAGCACATCACAAAGAGGTCTTCCCGTCTCCCCGATCGTGGTCGTCTGTCAGAAACCGCCTGAAAACCCATAGATTGTCAGTCCGGGCCGCCCGCTCATGTCCGAGTAACTTTCTTGTATGGCATGTCACCCTTGGGCGTCTGATTGACCAGCTCATCCAAATTTATTTGCTCTGGTGCTACCCAACGTAAAGGGACCTGGCCGTGCTGTGGATCTCGGGCCAGCGCGAAAGTAACAGCGATGAACGATAAGTGGACTTGTAGTACATAAGTATCATGATGCAAGGCGGACTCTCTCTTCAAGAGACAAGTCAACGCCAAACGAATAACAAGACGATGGCCGGGAGACACAATGTGAAGCAATCACCATCTAACACGTGCCAGCTCTGTCGAGAATGCTTTGCATGCAGACCCTCTTCGATGAGGACATGGATATCCCTCTTCAAATCCTTGCCGGTGCGTCGGCTGACTGGACCGACGCAAGCACGTCACAAAGCGGTGGGCACCCTGTGCAGTGCATTCTCTCAAGAGGTGTTGGATGGTGAATCCGATCGCTTCTGCAGAAAGCCGCTCCTCTGCCGGTGACCAGCAACTTTGGATCAAGTCCCAGTGAGAGTCGTTCACCGCTCGACACGCCGGTCTGCCAGGTTTTCGCCCCTGTGCCAGCCGCAAAACGACCGCCATGTCCTCCCGGACTTCAGACCAAGGATGTTTGCCAGTCAACAGCTGTACGAACGTCAGAGCCAGTGAAAATTTCTGCACAAAGAACGTTCCTGAAGGGCGATGCAACCGAAAGAGTATATATCACTCTTGGTTGTGCGGTTATCTGTATGATCTGATTCCATTTGCTCTGGTGCACTCCAACGGAATGCCCCAGGTCGTGCGGTGGACCGTTGAAGGTACGACAGAGCCTCGGGGATATTCCCCATCAAAGAAGCGAACCCAAAATCGGTCAGCCGTGCGGTGTAATCCGCATCCAAAAGGACATTATTCTGCCCCACGATTAGAAAATGAAGATAATGGTGTTTCTACATTGACGCACAGGGTTTAGGTCTCCATGGACGACCAGACAAGAGTGCACTGTAAATTGTTACTATGATCAGCTGATGGGAAGAAAACCATTAGCTTACAGTACTGCAGCCCATTGGTAATGTTCAACATCTATCACATCAAGGAGATCAGAACAGACATATTCAGTAAAAGTATGAGTAAGCACACAAGCTAGAATCGATGCAACGACCCTAGGCTATCATCATACTTGGCTAAAAAGTGGTGCAGTGTTTGATTCGGCATCCACAGTGACACTAGCGACATCGATCCACTCATGCCGAAACCATACGCAATGCCCAAGAATGGAAACAATATTGATGTGGTTCAATCTCTTCCAAATTCCGAGCTCTCGACGGAACATCTAGAGTACAGATTAGTTCACATCTGTGATCAGCATGGCATCAAATACAGTTACCTTGAGAGACTTATATTCTGTGTCTCTTTCTGTCGTAAACTCAAACCGAAGGGCCTTGCCTGTGACCTGAGGGGAAGATGTCAATCATAAATGCGTATGTGTGCTACACAAACCCGACCCCTTTGAGTACAGAACCATTTTCATAGGAACATTTATACACATCACCAAAACGCCCTCCGGCTATATACTGATCCTCCATTTTGGCGAGGTAGGGCGTGAGATCGAGTGGCTGGAATTGTATACTGACGGAAGTTGGGATGAGTAACAACGGATTGGATGCATATGGATGGCATACGGAAAGGCTGAGTTGGAACTTGATTGAATCTGTCGTTCCGCCAGCCACGCAGGAGAGTAGATAGAGCCATCGAGGATGATTGGGCTTGCTTTGAGGATTATAGGCACTATTATTCGCATACATGAATGTTGTCGTCACCTGGTCATCGACGAGGCCGTTGTCCCCAACAAGACTGAGTTGTGCCACGGGTTTGGAAATGGAACTGGGCGTAGAAGGTGTTGCAAGTGGGTCGAGGGATGTTTGCATGTAGTCTATGGTGTCACGTGGTGTCTCGGGGACAGAAACGCTTGGCTAAGAGACGGAGAAAACGATAGGGAGGAACTGGGATAGAATGAATGGGCGTCCTTACCTGGCTCTCGATGGGACTCAACTGAAGTACTCGCCAAAAGTATATCACTCCACGACGTCCCGCAGATGCCACGAATTCTCCAGATGGAGAAAAGCAAACTGTGAAAATAAAGTGATCATGCCACAGAGGTGTTGCGAGTTGACGACCAGATGATGCGTCCCACAAGCGGACAGTCTTGTCTTGGGATGCACTTGCGAGTATAGGGGAGTCTACAAGGTTGCCCAATCTGGTTTCCTATGGCGGTGTTCCAACAACAAATCGTCGCATCGAAGAGGCAGAGAAAAGCTTGCTACCATCACATGACCATATAACGGACCGGACCACATCGGTATGGAAGTGGCATCAGTGACGTCACAGACTTGGACGTCGATCCAAGTGCCGCACGCGAGTCTGCGTCCGTCTGGTGAAAAGGCCAAGGACCAGACGCAGACATCGATGGAACATCCGGCCCGTCTTCCGTCCATGGTATACAGAATCACCGTCTGGCTACCGACCGCGACGAGTCGACCATCCGGGGAGATGGCAATCCTGGAATGAGGTTCGTGGATCCACTCTGTGACAAGTTCATGCGATTGGGCATCCCACACCGTCACCTTCCCGTCTCTGTCACCGCTCACAATTCCTGTGCCATCCTGAGTCACGGCAAGACATGTCACCTCCTTCCCATGCTTCATTGCCCCTTCCTGCTCTCCGTTTTCGGTGTTCCAGACCTTCACAAACCCATTCGAAGAGCCAGTGACAGTGCGTCCATCAGGGAGGTATTCGATACTCCAGATACAACCCTCATGGGTCTCGATTGCCTGGGATGGCTGAGTATTATTGCTCTGAGACCATTGTGGCACAATGTTAAGCATAGTGATTGTGGCACTTTGGTGATCGAGATAGTGGGCATATGAGGGTGTGTCAAGAGATAACACCAAAGGCTTCAAGTTCCACAGCATCATTCCACGAGGAAAACATGAGGCAAGCTCCTCTTCTAGCGCCCAGCCGACCTCACTTGAATTCGTGCCTTTCAGGCCCCGAAGAAATCCTGTGACACCATGATCAATGACACTTCGTGGGAGCGCTTCTTGGTCCTCTTTCACAAACGATGACGAGGATGTCACCAACCATCTTGATCAAGTATCACAAACTCGGTAGACAGACCTACATTCATAATATCTGCGCAAACTCTCCTCCCTGCCCACTACCATCTCCTTGACTTCCTCCTGCACTGAACGCTCGTTTGCTATGTTCTCTCTCACCTTGACTGCCACACTACGCCACACCTCCACCTTTCCAAATGGCGTCTCATTGGGACGCATGTGCTCAATGCCTTGCGGTTGGAGGATGGCGTGATACGACAACGCAGACATGGTCAGACCTGCTCCACGACCAGCTTGAGCGACCGCGGGTGTGTCAACAAGGATGCAATGGACTCCGTCATCGCCGGAGTATGGTAATCTACCAGAATCATCCAGACCTATGAGCGGCGCTTCACCACGGCATGTGAGTGTTCTGCATACGTTTCCGCCGTCGTGACTCTAAGCCACCCTGCCGCTGAACAGGTTCCAGCGGGTCTCTGCGAGTTGGAAGCCCAAGCTGCTACATGAACTGTATCATTGTTATCTGGGTATTGATTATTCAACATCACATAGACAGTATCATGTATGCTCAAGAACTTGTTCATCTGAAATAAATCAAAGTTGGTCATCATCGACAAAGAATGTGTTGTACGGCTTGCTTGCATCCTCTGCGCTCGATCCAAATATACTTTTCTCTCTATCATGAATAACATTGTGGGGCTGATTGATGATCTCGTGTCCCTTCTTTTGCAAATCTTCATTGAGCAAGAGCCATGGGAGCCACCCAATGGATAGGGCTTAGTCTGTACTATCTGTATGTGTGACAATCGACTAAGCAAATGCATGTGTCATGTGGCGAAATGACTCACGAAGTATCCTGAGTTTTCGTGCAACCAGGCGTTCTGCGCCATCACGCTTCCTGCCACTGCTGCTCACAGCCCTGATACCATCCCAGGTCACAGCGAGGCCTGTCACCCCACCCTCCACCCCCTCGTCCTTTTCTGCTCTCCACTTTCCATGTCCCAGTGACAGCCCGTCCATCAGGGAGGTATGAAATACCCCCAGACATGGTCGCTGTAGACCTCGTTTACCAGGTGTGGCCCAGGATTACAGATGCTCAGCATGATAACACTCTGACAGTCGATTGATACCAGTCTTCGAGCGGCAGGTGGTAACAGGGGTGAAGGTGCGTCAAGAGACAGCACCGGGCGTTTCGAGTTCCACAGCATTTATATCCACACGTGTCAGCGCAGCTCCCGGGCCCGGACCGTGTCTGCCAGCCTTGAGAGAAATTGGAGTCTCGCTTCTGACATGACTATGATTCAATGACGCCTCGTGGGTGCGGCCCCTCGCTGTTCGGTCTCACTGGCGCAAACGACGAATCGTCGACATCTCTCAAACTCGTCGGACGTGTGAAACCAGGCGAGTCCCTTTCTCAAAGCGAGTCACGTCAGGCGTTTGAGCGGTGCACTGCTGATAAGGCGTCGAAGACATGGGTGTGTCCCTGCTTTCGGTTGTGTGTGCTACACTCGCGCATAGATATAGACGATGGCCTTCAAAGAGTCGATCAAACAGTAATGATAGAAACTTGCACGGAACATGGCAGAAGTACCACTTACGCATCTACAGTCAACATACGGCACTACCGCGAACTGTAAGCCA
This sequence comes from Guyanaporus albipodus, assembly GCA_038088995.1. Taxonomy (NCBI): domain Eukaryota; kingdom Fungi; phylum Basidiomycota; class Agaricomycetes; order Boletales; family Boletaceae; genus Guyanaporus; species Guyanaporus albipodus. Next base: position 18,854 of record JBBPKA010000140.1, read on the forward strand.
GGAATAAGACTGACAGCGTATTAAGACAAAGAATCAAATCAGTAAAGTATCTAGGAAGTGAGCAATGGAGAATGGGCGTATGCTGATTCAAATAAAAATCATAGTTACTCGAGAAAGAAATGTATATGCGGACCTACAAACGGCGCTTCTTCGAGGTGTGCGGGTGTCCTGCATACTCTTCTGCCGTAGTCACTCTAAACTTTGCGGGCCTACTCGCAGACGAACTCTCATGTTCGCTCGAACCAGAGGTAACGACCATCGCACAATTACTGTCAGATGTAAATTCTACTAACGCAATAATGAGCACCTATTGGTGGAAACACGCTCAAGAGTTTACCTTCTTCACACGGCACGAATCGCAGTTGGTCGTCGTCGATAAAGAGTGCGTCGTATAGTTTGCTCGCATCCTCTGCGCTCAACCCGAATATACCCCTTTCTCTGTCACAGACGATGTCTTGTGGCCAATGCACGATCTTGTATCCCTTCTTCTCCAGGTCTCTCTCCAGGGTAGACCACGGCAGCCGATCATTGGGCAACTTGAACCCGATTTCGCCTGTATGCGTGGTGATTCATTGGTCGGGTGCGTTCCACGCAACAAGGCGACTCACGAAGCATCTCGTTCAGTTTCTCTCTGATTCTATTAATTCTGCGTGTCCTTTTTTGCTTCCTATTGGATGTGGAACGAAACGTTGACGTCGACGGCTCGATCCGGGAAGTGGTCCTGTGTGCGAAGCGAATTAAAATACGATTTGAATTGACACCCCAATATTCCTCCATAGCCGAACGAAAGAATTAGCGATCATAGGAAACATACTGACATTGGATTCGGGTCGACATCTACTATAGACTCAAGGCCCGCTCGCGGAACATTTCCGGTGTCCACAGGTAAATTTGAGGGAATGAGGTCGGGAGGGATGCGCAACCCGCTCGTAGCAGCAAACACAACCTGTAGGAGGCAGGGTAATTATCATATGCACATAATGGGTCAGCGTTCATACCAGTTCACGTAATCCACGTTCGAATATGCGCTGACGCTCATCAGGACCAAAGGAGTGTTCTGGGGCCATGTACTGTAGTATCATGGGTGCCGTTGGTGTGTCCAGAGAAATGTGGCCTGGATGTATGACCAAGGTAGGAGAGGAAGTGCGAAGGCGGGGTACTGGAATGGGTGCATCTGATGCAGACGACTTGGACGAGGAATAAGCAAGCGCGTAGAATGTCTTGACGTGCGGAACTCACACGAACATTGACGTCTGACGCTTGCTCAGTCGTGGAATCACGCATACGGTAAGGCGGAGGTGGCATAAAGAATGTTCGCATATAGTTGGTGGTGTTGGGCGGTATGTGTTGGACAACAATGTTTTCCTGGAAGATAGAGCGAAGGATGAGGTTGGATATAGGTGAATCCAACGAGCGTCCTACCTGGTCATTGACAGAAATCGACCGCGGTGCCCTCCACACATGTACTAGGCCACTCTTGCCAGATGATGCTACAAATTCACCAGAGGGAGAGAAGCACACCGTGCGGACGGGGTCATCATGTTGGAGGCATGCGATGAGACAACCAGACGCTGCATCCCAGAAACGAACAGTTTTGTCGCCAGACGCGCTCGCAAGAGTAGATCCATCTGGCGAGAGGGAAAGGGAGAATATCCAACCGCTGTGACCCGTCCAAGGCTCTCCGATCTGTTCTCCAGTAGCAGTGTTCCAACACCGGATCGTTTCGTCGTCCGAGGGAGAGAAGAGTCTAGTGCCATCACGTGACCATAGCACAGAGTGGATCTCATTTATGTGGCCTCTTAGCGGACCGAGGACGAGCGAGCGATCATTGACATCGTAGACGAGAGTGTCCTCATAGGTTCCGCATGCGAGCTTTCTTCCGTCTGGAGAGAACGCCAGGGAGAAGGCGTAAGCATCGATGGAACGCCCGACCTGTGTCCCGTCCATAGTATAAATCGTCACTTTGTGGCCACCGACCGCAACGAGTTGACCATCTGGCGAGACGGAAATCGGACAATCGTACTCAAGGATCCACTCTGTGACAAGTTCGTGTGATTGGGCGTTCCACACCTTCACTTTCTTACCACCACCGCTCACGATTTTCGTGCCATCCCGGGTGACAGCAAGACATTCCACTTCTTCCTCATGCTTCATCGCCCCTTCCTGTTCTCCATTTTCCATGTTCCAGAGCTTCACAAACCCATCCCAAGAGCTAGTGACAGCCCGGCCGTCAGGGAGGTACGTGATACTCCAGATAAGGTCTTCATGGGCCACAAATTTCAGGTATGGCTGAGAATCGTTGCTCACGGACCAATGTGGCTCGATGTCTGGCATTATGGCGTCTCGGTGGTCGACTGTTTTGGTACTGGTGAGTGTACTAGGGTGCGTCAAAAGGCAGCGCTAGAGGCCTCAAGCTTCACAGCATTTTTTCGCAGGGAAAGCCCGAGGTGGTCCTTCATCTAGCGCCCAGTCAGCCTCACCTACATTATTGCCTGCGAGCCTCGAAGAAATCTCGCTTGCCTGCGACCAGACGCAACGATCAGTCATGCTTTGTTGACACGCTCCTGGGTACCTAGGTCCACTTATGTTCTTTTTCTCTTCCAAAACCACATCATCCACCAATAGGCCGTTGTACTGTCATAGACAATGACGAAGATGTCAGCCATCTTGTGCTTAGCAGTTGACGCAATGCTGTATTCGTCTGGGTCCAATATAGTGCCCAAGATAACTTTCACATCGGAGTCGTTTGTTTGTGGAAAACTCTCGCTTTCCGTAATTCGCATCCATTGTCAACCACATTCTCTGGAGGGCTAAATGATCGGCTGACGTTTGAGTTTCTGATTCTTGTCGTCGCCCCATATGCAGATAACGTATGACCTCTTGAAGTGGGTACGGTCCGCCACGCGGGACTCTCGACATAATTGACAATCTCTGATACACGTATGTGACCAGGTTCCGTTGACGCTCGCATCTGACTCTCATGTTTCAGACATGTGTGAAAAAATATATTTGATGATGCAGGGGCAAGTCTTTCATTTTCCAATGATACAATTGGACATATCAATATCGGGTTACACCACTCGTGTTATGTCAATCCGGGAGCTGAAGTAAATATAAATTCAGTGAAGTTCCTCCGAAGACCGTTTTATCTAGCTCGGCTCATCAGAATTGCCTGCGGAATCCACCATGTCGGGCACCATGTTTTCCTTTTTGATATCGACCTGCGCGGACCTTCCTGGCCTTTTAGACTCGGATGATTTCTCGTTCCAATCCGTAGTCGCCCACACGAGATGCCCACCAGCTGAAGAATACGACCGAGATGGCATTTGCGTGCAAAAAATGCAAAAAGGCATTCCATAAGGACATGGCGAACTACGAGGAGAGCGATGAATACTGTTCGCACTGTGATAATCACTATGTGAGTGTATCATGCGACGCGATGCACGTTGGGTGTTGGTCATCGAGGCAAAGACGCCGCAGGTCGTGCTCGGGGTCAAGGGCGAGGATGCGCAGGTGGATGCACGGTGCGTTCTTGCCTGTGCCTGTGTCCACACGCGCTGATGTTGTTCGACAATGATGCCCAAGGATGAGCGGATACGCCAGGACCCGACGCGGACGATTTTTCGCCGCGGCGATTGAGCCGACTAACTCAGAAGATTTCAGTATCATTAGAACCAGTGACGGTCCATCCATCAGGGAGATACGCATAATTCCAGATATCATCACCATGCGCCTCGATTGCCATGCGTGGCTGAGAATCACCACTTGCAGACCATTGTGGCTTGACAAAGTTTGGCATGAAGGCGTTTTGGTGGTCCAGATGGGTGTGCGAGGGTGCATCAAGAGGTGGCACTAAAAGGTTCAAGTTCCACAACATTATTTTGCGCGGGAGGACCTGAGGTAGTTTTCCTTCTAACGCCCAACCGGCCTCACTCAAGTCCGAGCTTCTGAGGCTCTTCAGACATGCCGATGGGTGACACCTTGTGGATGCACTTGACTCACAGGCCTGCTTTCTAAATTTCCATTCTCCAGAGTGCATACGTCCGTGCATCCTTGGTGTTTGAGATAACGATTTCCCGGACTAACGCAACTCCACTTTAGATGGTATGTTATGCGGGGCTTGCAAGAACAAGTCTATCCGGCTCTATTGACACTGGCATACACACCTACATACACAGTTCGTTGAAGGTATTCCGATCATGAAGTCGACAATGGTAGGTGCATTTGAAGCGTTTGAGAGCATCTCGCACTCCTTGTACAACAGATTTTGTTATACTTACTGTGGAACCCGAACCTCCATTATTGTAGCGTGCTCGATGTTGTTGACGCACCTCCCCAAGCCTGTGATACGCGCTGGCTCTGACTCGTACACAATAATATATTTGACGATACAGGTGCAAGATTTTTGAAACACCCGACGTTACACTTAAGTATATTCCAGTTTGCAGGCCCCTGCAACTTCCTCGTAAGATAGAGATTGTAGAGAACGCGATCGAGCTTGTAGCATTATGAAAGCTACGAGAGAGTATCTTCCACGACTGGTCAGCTAGTACGCAATTATCACGATGGAAGATATATGGTTAGGACTGATCCCATCCAATTCGCACTACGTAAACCGCTGCTCCTTTCAGGAATTCTCTGGGTGGTGATCCTCCGACCTCGAATTCTTCGTGGTACCTTCGCGGAGGGATGATGACGGCGACAATGGTCCGACAAGATTGTACCCTGGCGCGAGGACGTCACGAAGTGGTGGGCACTGTGTGCACTTGCGCAGGAACCGTCGGATAGTGTATCCGATCGCTTCTGCCGAAGGCCGGCTCTTCACCGATGACCAGCAACTTTCGATCAAATTCCAGTGAGAGTCGTCCACCACTCGACCCGTCGGTCTGGCAGGTTTTTGGCCCTTTGCCAACCGCAAAACGACAGCCGTGTCTTGCCTAACTTCCGACCAAGGTTCTTTGCCAGTCAACACCTGTACGAACGTCAGCGGTGGTCCAGACTTCTGCACGGAGAACCTTCCTGGAGGGCAATGCAACCAAAAGAGTATATATCACTCTTCGTTGTAAGATTGACCGTATCTTCTGATTCAATCTGCTCTGGAGCGGTCCAACGCAATGCTCCAGGTCGTGTGGCGGATCGTTGGAGGTATGACAGAGCTTCAGGGATATTCCCTACCAAAGAAGCGTCCCCGAAATCAGCCAGCCGCGCAGTACAATCTACGTCCAGAAGCACGTTGTTCTGTCTCAAGATTAGTTGTCAAAAAGACCGAGGTTTCTATAGGGACACACAGGGTTTAGGTCACCGTGAACGACCAGATGAGAGTGCACTGTATATTGTTATCGCCATAAGTTGGTGGGAAGAAAACATTGACTCACAGTACTGCAGCCCGTTGGCAACGTCCGACATCTGTTACATCCGGGGGGTCAGAAGTGGAAATGGTAACAAAAGCATGAGTTAGCGCACAAGCTGGAATCGATGCATCAACCCAAGATTGCCATCATACTTCGCCAAAAAATGGTGAAGTGTTTGGTTTGGCATCCATAATGACACTAGTGACATTGATCCACTTATTCCAAATCCATATGCAATACCCAGGAACGGAACAATATTGATGTGGTTTAATCTCCCCCAAATGCCGAGCTCTCGACGAACCATCTAGAGTACAAATTAGATCCTTTTCGCGACTGACATGGCTGCAAGTACAGTTACCCTGAGAGACTCGTCGTTTCCATCTCGTTCCATCGGAAACTTGGATTGGAAAGCCTTTACTGCAACCTGAAGAGAAAAGTTTAATCACGGCCAAATATGAATTCTACACAGGTCCAACCTCCTTAGGCACGACACCATTGATGTAGAAACATTTATACACATCTCCAAAGCCTCCTAAGGCTATACGTTGATTATTTGCTTTGACGAGGTAGGGTGTGAGATCGAGTGGCTGGAATTGTATACTGACAGAAGTTGAAGTGAGTAATAGTGTATCAGGTGCGTATGAACAGCTTACGGGAAGGTAGAATCAGAAGATGGAAGGTGTTGATCCACCCTCTGCATGGGGTGGGGGTTGGAGCGAGGGTGTCGTAATGCAAAAGTTGCATTGTGATGAACGAATGGAATTGGCTATACAAAATAATGGACGCCCAAGAGATAATTCGATGAAAAATGTGCTCACATACGAAGGTCCGAGGCTACGATAAGCATAGTATTCATCTCCGGGAAGGGTGAGGGGAGGAAGCTGTGCATAGGATGAAGGGAGGTATGGACGACGAAATGGACGTGACTTACATTGACGATATCAGGTCCAATCTTGATAACCGTGAGCGCCAATATTCGCGTGCATGAATGATGTGATTACCTGGTTGTTGACGGTGCGAGAAACCGGGGTGGGTGCATCTAGTGCAGATGACTTGAACGAGGTGTAAGCAAGCGAGTGGAACGTCTTGACGCGCGGAACTCACATGAAGATTGAGGTCTGACACCTGCTCAGTCGTGGAGCCGTGTGCAAGGTATGGGGGAGGAAAAGCAACTTGCATATAGTCGATGTGGGGTGGCGTGTAAAGATCAGAGATATTCGTCTCGGGGACGAAAAGAAGGATGAGAACGCATGCTGAGTTGGATCCGATGGGTGTCCTATCACGTAGCACGTGTAGACCCTGTAGTGCGCCGTATCGACCATTCCATTCCAACGCACTATACAGGCTACTACTAACCCTATAGATGCTACACGTTACGTTGTGATACCTATGTACAGGGTTGCGTGAACGGGTAAAGGAGCGAGCAGACCACCTCAGGCGCGCGCTACCGACTTGTACAAGCGTACGACGGGGAGATGTGACCCCTACTCGTCGTGGTCAAGGATGTGTTCCGGGATGAGGAAGCGCACGCATGGTGGAACACGGCACACCCTGACGACGAAAAGTACGACAGTGAACGCTTCCCGCTACACCAGGACACCGGTTCGCATCAACAAATTCAACAATTACTTGAGCACATTTTCAATGCCACACTTTGACAAACAGTCCAAGCATTTAAAAAGCTTCGAGTATAGATTATGTAGTACTTCTATGTCTCGAACTACCACATTGTCGCGCCAAGGTGGCATTGCATCACTACATCATTGTCACTGTCGTTGTCATGCCGGGGTGGCATTGGCCATCCTCGCGATGCGTTGCCGTCACTGTGTCATGTGATTGCCCAGTCGTCGTCCTCACCGTCGCCGTTGTGCTGGTGCGTTGTCCTCGTTCTCGTTGCGGTGTGATCGTAGCCCTGGCCACCCAGTTGCCATCACTGTCCTCGTTGCGTCGGGATAATAGCATTGGCTGGGTGAGAGGGAGAGGGAGAATATCAAGTCGCTGTAGCTCGTCCACGGTTCTCCGAGCTGTTCTCCAGTGGCGGTGTTCCAGTTGTCGCCCGAGAGAAGAGCTTGGTTCCATCACGTGACCAAGGCCTTGTGCTCTCAACGAACTGATAAGAGTGCGATCACTGACGTCATGGACGAGGGGGTGCCTTTACTTCCGTCTGGCTAAGAGAGCTTCAGGGAGAAGACGTCAACGTCGACGCCGATGTCGATGAAATTGCCGACCTTTATCCCTTCTATAGTGTAAATGATCACTGTATAGTCGCCCAGCGCGCCGAGTTGACCATCTGGCAAAATCCGATCTGCAGGGTCCCACAATTTCCTCGTAATATAGAGATTGTAGAGAACACAACTGAGCTTGTAGCATAATGAAAATCATAAGAGAGTATCTACTACAATTGGTTAGTTAGTACCCAATAGCTACCCCAATGTAAGGTAAACGGTGGGGATTGATTGCATCTAATTCGCACTACGTGATCCGCTGTTTCTTTCGAGAACCCTCCGGATGATGGCCATCTTTCACCCTCAAATTCTTCGTGGTACCTTAGCGGAGAGATGATGATGGTAGCATTGGGCCAACAAGGCTAGACCCCGGCGCGAGGACGTCACGAAGTGGTGGGCACTGCGTACACTCACTCAGGAACTGTTGGATGGTGTATCCAATAACTTCTGCCGAAAGCCGACTCTCCACCGATGACCAGCAACTTTCTACCAAATCCCAGTAAGGTTCGTCCACCGCTCGACCCTTCGGTCTGGCAGGTTTATGGCCCTTTGCCAACCGAAAAACGACAACCATGTCTTCTCGGACTTCCGACCAAGGTTGTTTGCCACTCAACACCTGTAGTACGAATATCAGCGGCAGTCCAGACTTCTGCACGAAAAACGTTCCTGGAGGGCAATGCAACCAAAAGAATATATATCACTCTTTGTTGTACGATTGTCCGTATCTTCTGAAACAATTTACTCCGGAGCGGTCCAACGCAATGCTCCAGGTCGTGTGGTGGATCGTTGGAGGTACGACAGAGCTTCGGGGACATTGCCTACCAAAGAAGCGTACCCAAAATCGGTGAGCCGAGCAGTATAATCTATGTCCAGAAGCACATTGTTCTGTCCCAAGATCAGTTGTCAAAAAGACTGGGATTTTTACATGGACATACGGGGTTTAGGTCACCATGGACGACTGGACGAGAGTGCACTGTATATTATCACTGCCAAAGCTGATGAAAGAAAATACTAGCTCAGAGTACTGCAGTCCATTCACAACGTCTAACATCTATTATGTCTGGGAGGTCAGAAGGGACACAATCAATTCAAACATGAGTAAGCGCACAAGCTGGAGTCGATGCAACAATTCTAGGTTGTCATCATACTTTTCCAAAAAAGCGGTGCAGTGTTTGATTTGGCATCCACGACATCAACGACATTGATCCACTTATCCTAAATCCATATGCAATGCCCAAGAATGGAACCATATTGATGTGGTCTAATCTTTTCCAAATTCCGAGCTCTCGACGGAGCATCTACAGTACAGATTAGATCTTGTTTGTGGCCAACATCGCAGCAAATACACTTACCTTGAGAGAGTTGTCTTCTCCATCTCGTTCCATCGAAAATTTGAATCGGAAAGCTTTTACTGCGACCTGACAGGAAGAGTCTAATCATAGCCGAGCATGAGTGCTACACAAGCCCAACCTCCTTAGGCATGCTCCCATTGATGTAGAAACATTTATACACATCTCCAAAGCCTCCTCCAGCTATACACTGATTCTCTGTTTTAGTGAGGTGGTGCGTGAGATCGAGTGGCTGGAACTGAATACTGACAGCAGTTGAAGTGAGTCACAATGTATTAGGCATATATAGATGACATACGGGAAGGCAGAGTCAGAATATGGAAGGCATTGTTCCACCCTCTGCATGAGGTGAGAGTCAGAGCAAGGATGTGCATATTCAATTTCGGAAAGAGAGAGAGGAAAGATCTGAGCAGAAGAGGAAGTGAGGTACATGCGAGATAGCCTCCGTCTGGAGAGAACGCCAGGGAGTAGACGTCAACGTCGAAGTCGGTGTCGATGGAACCGACCTGTGTCCCGTCGATGGTGTATATGTTGACTGTGCAGCCACCGACTGCGACGAGTTGACTATCCGGCGAGAGGTCAACCGGGGAATCGACTTCATGGATCCACTCTGTGACAAGCTCGTGCGATTGGGCGTTCCATACCCTCACCCTCTCCCTGCCACTGCTCACGATTCTCGTGCCATCCTGAGTCACGGCAAGATATTCCACTTCTTCCTCATGCTTCATTGTCGCTTCATTCTCTCCGTTTTCTGTGTTCCAGACCTTCACAAACCCATCCGCAGCGCCAGTGACAGCCCGGCCACCAGGGAGGTACTTGACACTCCCGATCCACCTTTCATGCGCTTCGATTACCAGGCATGGTCTAGAATTATCGCCCTAAGACCACCGTGGCTTTCCAGTTGGCATGATGGTACCTTGGCGGTCGACAGTCTTCGAGCCAGTGGTGAGTGTGCGAGGGTGCGTCGAATGGCGGAGCTAAATGGTCCAACTTCTACAGCAACATTCCATAAGGAAAACACGAGGCAGCCCTTCTTCTAGTGCGCAGCTGGCCTCGGTTCATCCATGCTTGCGAGGGTCGAAGACTTCTCGCCTCCTTGCGATCCAACGTCTGGACACTTTGTCGACACGTTTCGGGCTAGGTACCTCGACCTGCTTGTCCTTTCTTTCTCCCGGAACCACCCCCAATGAATTGTTGTCCATGGGTAGCACACAACGACGAAGATGCAGTCCAGTGCCCGAGACAACGTTCACGTCTGGGAGTCGTTTGTCTGTGACATAGTCTCTGTCGTTCTGCATCCAGTACCAACCTCGTTGTTGACCCAGTCACCTCACATGTAAATAACCCTTTGAAGTGGATACGGTCCACTGTGCGAGACCCTCATCATTTTCTGATACACGTATACGACCAGGTTCTAGACAGCATCGATATCGAACGTGCATCACAGTTGAGCGCTTGAGCGACGCTCGGCCGTCGGATCAAATTCCCGATTAGCTCTCAATTGTCTCACCACTCGTGCGGCATCAACAACGATGACTTCTCTCGACACCAACATCAGCAACCTGGCAAAATATGAATCCAACAATCACCATGAAGCACCACCAGCGGATTGGTTGACACTCCCGGAGGGTCTCCCTGTCCCTACGGACGACGGATTGGCAGATCATCTCCGCGCAGATGTGGATCTGTCATCCCGAGTCATACTCCCACCGGGGTTGTTGTTGCACGCGACGGAGTCGTATCACAAAGGGGATAAGATCGAATCGACGATGGTCGATCTACGTGCACTGTCCTTCCGGGGACCAGTGGTGGTATTCGTATACCCGAGGACAGGACGCCCGGGCGTGAAAAATCCGACAGGATGGGATGCGATCCCAGGTGCAAGGGGTTGTACCCCGGTGAGTGGTGTCCCAGGATTCGGTTTGCAGGCTGACCCGTACTCCATGACAGGAACTGTGTGCTGTCCGAGACACGCTTGACGAGCTACTAGCAGCAAAACCGGGTAGAGTCTGCGTATTTGCACTGAGCACCCAATCGAGCGTGTATCAGAGCGAGGTGGCCGCCCGCTTGCAGTTGCCGTATTCCATCCTCAGTGATGAGCCGGGTACATTTTCGAGCGCACTGAGGCTGCCGACTTTCGAGGTGGATGGCATGGTATTGCTGAGGCGGATCACGCTAGTGTTGTACCAAGGGACAGTGGTTGGGAGGGACTATCCCGTGTTCCCGTCCAATGAAGCGGCGAGTAGGGCGTTAGACTTGCTAGTTTCCATTTTCGGTAATTGAATGAGAGTCGAACTCGAACTTGTTTGCATCCCATGTGGTTCGTGTGTCCATTGTCACTGCCAGCCACATTGACGCGGGCTCACGTAGCAAACATATCCTCAATGCACAAGCGTCAATACGCGCGCCGTGCTGCAAGCAGTGGTTCGACTGCGCAGAGTGTCACGCGGAGACGCAAGACCACCAGTTGAAGAAGACGACCGAGATGGCGTTCGCGTGCAAAAAGTGCAAAAAAGCGTTCCGGAAGGACATGACGAACTACGAGGAGAGCGACGAGTATTGTCCGCACTGCGATAATCACTACGTGAGTGTGCGATGCGTCGCGATGGTCTTCCTAAATGTTGGATGTAGGTCATTGAGGCAAAGACGCCGCAAGCGGTGCTTGGGGTCGAGGGCGAGGATGCGCGGGTGGATGCACGGTACGTATTTGTCTGTGCCAGCGAACATCGGCGTTGATGTTGTTCGACCGTCAAGGATGCTCAAAGACGAGCGGATGCGCCAGGACCCGACGCGAACGATTTTTCGCCGCGACTGGACCGATTAACTCGGAAACTTTTCCTTTCCTGGATATGTTAGATTAGTGTGACGTCACTGAATGGAACATACTTTCCTCCTATTTTCTTGACTGAATCAGCAGGTGCCCCTCTGGCTCGGCCCCCTTTAAAGTCGGAAACTCTTCCTCTTGGTAGGTCTCATCGTCTCCGCCATGGCCTTCCAACTCTACCCAAGACACAACGATGCCCTCCACGCCAACCCCCCGGCCGGCGATGTCCACATCACCACCCATGCCTCTGATTGGCTTTGGGCAGTATTCGCTATCATGATTCTCTCCTGGTTCACCGTTGTGGTGTGGACGTACTCGGTTAGTCTCCGCCCCCCTGCGATTCGCATCGTTCTTGATTTTTTTGGGGCCTCTATAGTCCGCCAGGCATATTCGGATTTTCCACTACATTCCCCTTATCGTACTCTCGGTGGCTTCGGTCGCCTATTTTTCGATGGCCTCCGATTTGGGATGGACGCTCATTCGCTCAGAGTTTGGCTCGCATCCCACTCGTCAGATTTGGGTACGACTCTCGCCCTCGGACCATCGACGTACTCACTCGTTCTCTAGTATGTTCGGTACATCCAGTGGTTTATCAACGCACCCCTATTACTCCTCGCCCTGCTTTCGTTCAGTTATTTGGCAACCCCTGTGATTCTCACCGTGTTGTTCTTTGCGTGGTTCTTGGTTGTCAACGGTCTGATTGGCGCGCTGGTCTCCTCTTCGTACAAGTGGGGCTATTTCGTGTTTGGACTTTGTGGTCTATTTTTCATCTGGTGTGTCTATTTGTCCGACGATATGGTGTGATGTTTGGCTTACCTCTCTATTTCTCCTCCTCCGCACATCAGGTATTTCTTGCTGATCCACGTCCCCTTCGTAGCGAAAAGTTTCGGACAGCAGGGCTTCAAATGGGGTTACTTGGGCTGCGCGGGGTACCTCTCGTTCATCTGGATGCTCTACCCGATTTGTTGGGGCCTTTCAGAAGGCAGCAACACCATTTCGCCCACGTCTGAGATGGTCTTTTATGGCATCCTGGATATCATGTCTGCTCCGGTGTTCCTGCTGGTCTATATCATGTTCTTGTCCGAGTTCGACGACCAAGAATTGCGCACCACTGCCTTTGGCACTGCAGCCCGAGGCGAAGGGGGAACCGGTCAGGGTTCAACTACGGGTCAGGGCGCCCCTGGTCAGAAGCCGGGTGGCCCCCCAGAAGGTCAACCAGGGCAACAAACGGCTGACGTAGGGGCAACCCAGAACGCGTAATCGACCAGTCGTCGGATCAGGTCGCCTTTTTACTTTGTTCTTGTCTTTGTTTATGTCATTGTCTTCCTTTCATTTTTCAGTCTGTCGTGTTGTAATTTTACGTATCTAGCGCGAAGAAGATGTGCTGTACGATTTCACTCCGGTGACAGATTAGTGAGGATGAACATTGCACCGCCATGAACATGAGGTCATGTCTCATTGAAGTGGGTCATTCGCACTATTACCCATGTCCTCTCCCCCGCTCGCAAGGTTTGTGCGTGCGACGCCCCTAGAGGTGCCTGCTGGCCAGCAACTCGACTTTTGTAATGCATTTTGGAGCGCAGATGACGCTGGGCTCAATGTCCTCTCTGCACGCATGCGCGGCGCGACGCGTACGATGGAGGCACTGCGCAACTTTTGGAAGGAGCGGTATGTCGCGTCATTGTTGCTGTTCTTTGTCCTGTCATTTCTCGTAGATCCACGCTCGAGGAAGAGTATGGAAAGCGGCTTGCACAGCTGGCCGCGTCGCCGGTCGGCGAGGACGAGATCGGGTGTGTGTACAGTCGACGTGGGGAGGTGGTAGTGCTGACCGCTCGCACTAGGGACATGCGGGGCGCGTTCGACGCACTGCGTCTCGAGACGGCGAAGCAAGCTGGAGCGCACACCCGGCTGGCTCAGTTGATGAGGGCGGATTTGGAGGGGCACGCGAGCGCGTTCGGGGTGAGGCTGGAGTACCATCTGGAGGTGTGTCAGGCCAACATCGAGTTGAAGGCGAGAGAACGGGCAGGGACATGGCAGGCGGAGTGGAAGACGTTTTGCGACGCGTGTCAAGATCTGGAGGAGGAGCGGATGGAGGCAATCAAGGACGACATGTGGGCGTATAGTAACGCGGTGTCGACGGCGTGCGTGGAGGACGACGAGGTACGTGCATGGGCCAAAGTACTGATAAATTCATTCACCGTTTCTCGTCGCTCAGTCCTGCGAGAACGTGCGTCTCGCGCTGGAGAGGGTGGACGTGTCGGAGGACCTGGCTCACTTTACGCGCGAGTATGGTACGGGCATCGTCGATGACGCTGTTCGTTCAACGCAGCAAGGGGGTTACACTGCCCCTCCTACCAGCAATGACAATAATGATACGAGTTCGCCCTAGATTTGATCCTTAAGTACTGTTTTGATGGCAATATATAAAGTGTATGACTGATGCCTGGCACCGCCACGGACGAGCGCTGCAGGTCCACGCCGTCAAAACAGCCACCAGCGCTGCCCTCCTCCTCCTTCCACGTCCACAGCCAGAATAAGCCCCGCCTGGAGCGCCAGTCGCATTTATCACCGCTTTGTACTTCATTTGCTGTATCCCAGATCAGCCACGACGACACTGTAGACATCACTCTCGCATCATGTCTGCCAGACGGCAGTCATCCACCACCTCCCTCGCAAAATATGCACGCACGACCTCCCCAGACACCTCGCCCCGTAGCCTTGATTTTTGCAACGCATTCTGGGGCGTAGGCGATGGCGGCGTCGACGTCCTCTTTGCACGCATGCGTGGCGCAGCACGCACCATGGAAGAGCTCCGCAACTTTTGGAAGGAACGGTACGCACGCTTACGTCCTCCTTCTTGTGCTCCCCCGCTCTCCTTTTCTTCTTTCACGTCGTTCCGCTCACCGTCGTGTCTTTTAGATCCGCCATCGAGGAAGACTATGCTAAACGCATGGCGAAACTGGCCAAGGTGCCGATTGGCAAGGATGAGATCGGGTGTGTATCCTTGTTTCCCCGCACACCTGCCTCTGCCCTCGTGTTCTCCAAAGGGGCCCGTTCGTACTGATCACCCCCGAACAGGGAGTTACGCAACTCGATCGACACGCTCCGTCTCGAAACCGACAAGCAAGCCGGGTACCATTCTCAGCTCGCACAACAGATTCGAACCGACCTCGAGGGACAGATCGGCGCCTTCGTGTCGAGACAGCAGCATCACAAAAAAGTCTATCAGGCGGCGATCGAAAAAGAGTTCAAGGTCAAACAGACGAGGGAACAACATGCCAACAAGGCGCGCGAAAAGTACGAGTCAGACTGTCTCCGGATCAACTCCTACACCGCCCAGTCGACGCTCGTCCAGGGCAGGGATCTCGAACGGATCCATCTCAAGCTCGAGCGCGCGCAGCAGACGGTGCAGGGGAACGAAAACGACTATGCGCAGTTCACGAGGGTGTTGCAGGAGACGTTGCAAAAATGGGAGCAAGACTGGAAAGCGTTCTGTGATACGTGTCAAGATCTCGAAGAGGATCGGATGGAGATCATGAAAGATAACATGTGGGCGTACGCCAACGCCGTGTCGACGGTGTGTGTATCGGACGACGAGGTGCGTCTGCAGCGTGTGTTGTCGGTTGGCCGGGCTGGCTAATTCTTTTCTCGTCCTCAGTCATGCGAGAAAATGCGGCTCGCATTGGAACAGCTAGAGCCCGAAAAGGACATGGAAAACTTTGTTCGAGATTATGGCACAGGGAATGCAATCCCCGAGTGCCCCTCATTCGTCAACTATGCGAATAGCGACGCACCTCCGGTATCATCCTCTCGGATCGTTACGCGACCCTCCAACTTTGTCCGTTCCTCTCAACGATCCAATCGCGCAGCTGCTCTCCTGCCAGACGACGAGCCCATTGACGACACGAACCACGCTGGCGTAGGCGCAGTTGGCAGCGGTGCTACGACTCGCAGCACGCCTACCGATTCCGTTCCTTTGTCGAGAAGCGCTACCCAGAAATCGACGACAAGTCCTCGATCACCAGCAAACGGCGTCAATGGCCATGTATCCCCCTCTCGAGAGCCTCAGAGGCGTCAAAGCATCGCACCGTCGCCCGCTAAGCCCGCGGCTGGCGATCCTGTTGACCCGCTGCTCTCCAACACGCAGCTCGTGATCGGTGGCCGCCCATTTGACGTTGACCCGAACAATGACCCGCAGGAACAAAAGGCCAGCCAACCGCGGAGGTCACCTCCCGTCGCGGACCAGGATCCGCTCGTCAAGCAGATGGCAGACCTGAACACGGCTGCCGTTGCCAGCGTGACTGCGAGAAGGAACACGATTCGCCGGGATGGACCACCCTCGTCTGTCGAGTCGCGCAAAGGCACGGCCGACTCGCTGTCGACGCCCTCGACAACAACGAACTCCAGTGTCGCACCACGTGACTTCCGTAACTCGGCGGACGGTGTCGTTGGGTCTTATCCGCTCGCACATACACCATCGCGTTCGGTATCGCCCAACCCGCCTACGGCCGTCTTGGCTGCACCACCCGCTGCTTCTGTGCCACCTCCAACGTCCAACATACCGGTAGAGCAAGTCGTGAGTGGGTATTCGCGACCTTTCCCGGGCGAGCCCCGGAGCCGGGCCAACTCGTTTAACGGACCTCCTCCGGTCATAAACCAGAGTGCAGATCCGGGTGCACCACGCCCGACGAGCAGAGCTGGCTACCCTGGCGTTGGTGCACACGCGCTTGTGCCGCGCCCTGCCTCACCCGCGAGAGGACCCAGCCCGACGGCCATGCAGCCTTTCAACAGGGGTCCTCCTGTACCCGGGGCGCTGCCCAGCAATGGTTCGCTCATTCGTGGTATGTCCATCTCGCACCGACCGGTCACTCCGACGAACCCTGTCGGTATCGCGCTGGGTCCAGACGGGCGGGTGGTGCACGATATAATGGTGCCGCCTCGACAGCCTCCATCTCATTACCCGCAGGCAGCGCCTCCTCCTCAGGCCACACAACCCCCTCAGGCATATCCTGGATATCATGACACGAGCCGAGCGCTGACGCACCCCCAGCAACAACCACAGCACCCAGCACCCCCACCGCAGCAACCTCCATCGCGCATGGACCACGCTGTCGTTGCGTCGAACCCATACAGCGGCGGTGTGACTCAGCCATACAACTTTGCTCAGCCACCTCAACACCCGGGTTACAACGACGGGTATCACGGACAGCCGTACGGACAGGCCCCTGCGCAGGCGAATTACAACAACAGCAACAACAACTATGGATCGGTTGGGCGGCCTGTTGGGTATCATGGCCATCAGCAGAGTCAGAGTGTGGGGCACGTGGCGCCGAATGCGACGCAGAGGTATCCAGGTAACGCGATGTACCGATCAGCCAGTCCAGGGATAAGGCGGTCGCCGTCGCCCGCGGCACCACGCGGGCAACCGCCACCGACGGGGACATACACGGACGACGGGCGGCCAATCTTGTTTTACGGTGCGTGTTGATTTATGTCCTGGGGGGGACGGTTTTGCCGACGACGTAACTTATTCATACTGACGACCTGTGTGGCATGTGTATAGTCAAGGCACTGTACGACTATGCGGCGACGATCGACGAGGAGTTTGATTTCCAAGCGGGGGACATTATCGCGGTGACGGACACCCCTGAGGACGGGTGGTGGAGCGGGGAACTGTTGGACGACACGCGGAGGCAGGCCGGGCGACACGTGTTCCCGAGCAACTTCGTGTGTCTGTTTTGAGCGGCATGACGTGCCTGTGCGTATCTTTCTTCCCTTCTTTTTCTTTTTCTTTTCCTTTCCGTCATTGTCACTGCTGTCCAATTGTTTTTTTTACCCCTTACATCTAACAGGATCTATGCACTGAGTGTTTTCCTTTTTTGTTGTTGCCCATTTTTGTTCTTCAACACGTACGCTCTGCCCCCTTCCAAACACTTTTTGTAAGGACAGCATGCCCGGGTCAAGTCGTGGGGTGATGTTGAAGTTTCTCTCGCAGTCTTTTCCATCGGTCTTTCTTTTTTCTTTGTATACCTTCTTTTTGACACGTCTATTTACCTGGAGAAATAGATGGTTTTTCCGTTCATGTTTATCAACACACTCTCAGTCACGTGGGGGATTGGTTTTGCCACGTCGTAGCCGTCGGTCGATCTCAACTTGCCAATGACGCGAACACGAAGCCAACCTCGGAAGCAGAGCGATAGCCCATGGGACCATTAAGATCAATAATGTGCTTGAAAACGTTTGTCTGGGGCCATGAACGTCAAGCTAGAGACGCTGACGCCAGGTCCACCGCGATTGAACCCCTCGGCTCCGTGCGTCGGGCCGTCATGCTCCTGGGTTCTGCGGTCGGTGTAGCCAAGAGTATCGAGGTGGTGACATTCGATGCTACGTGGAGCACGTTTTTGCAGAGGGTGAAGCGGTTTGACAAGATCGCGGCTGGTATCGCAGAAGTATGATTTCAGTGTCTCGACCCTGTCATGGTCTCAATGCCGTGCAGATCCGTCCATACACCTTGCTGGCGCAGTCTGTGCTATCGACCACGGACAGGGTTTGTCTAACATTCGTGCTGTAGTGGGTTCGATGATGACGGCTTCGTACAGGTGCTCGTAGAGAGGAAAAAGTATGACGACCGGATTACTTCCCTAGTGAATTCGATGAGGGACGCCTTTGCCTTCGTTCACGATGACAAGCCCGCGAAGACAATCAATGAACATATCAAGACTATTACGCTTCTCGTTCAGCAGGTGACCGAGTGCGGGTACTTCATCGCCGAATACGTCAATAACAATGATTTCTGTCGGTCACTATTCCACTTCTCCCTGCGCATTACTGATCGGATATCCAGGGATTCAGACCGCAAGATGCACAACTTTATCTGATATCGATACAATGATCATTCGTTATCAGGACGCGCTTCAAGAACTCCGGAACGCCCTCTTGGATGGCGCGCAAGTGCAAGTAGGGGTCACTGTCGTCCGCATGCTGAATATTGTGGAACGGACTGGTATGTCGTAAACCTTGAAACTGGGAACAGAGGTTGACGGACGTGATATACAGTGAGAGCAATCAACTTGGACGACATGGTCTATGCATCCTTGGCAAGGTTTCATCCGGAGAGAGGATGCCTACCTATGACGTGCGAGGCCCTCCTCCGCGAAACCCTTGATATTCTCAACAACCCCGATGAAAATGTGCCGCGAGTTTGTCTTCTTACCGGCGTAGCTGGGTCGGGCAAGTCTACGATGGCTCATTCGATTGCCGAAATATATGACGGACAGGAGCGGCTGGGCTCTTCGTATTTCTTCGACGTCATTGACGGCGCTAATCGTGTTAATAATCTCAACCTCCATCCAAGAAACGTCCTGACTACCATAGCACGTGACCTCGCGAAGCGCGATTTGCAATTCCAGCACGCTCTATCGCGGGTCCTACAACAAGATAAAGCTCTTTGCACTTCACAGTCGCCTATGGAACAACTCAGGGAGTTGATCATTAAGCCAAGTGAGGGCCTTCACCGTCTGGGACCGTTGGTGATCGTCATCGATGGTCTTGACAAGAGTGACGATGAACCTGGTCGTTTACACTTCCTGCAGGCCATTTATGAGAACATAGCTGCAAATGCCCTACCTACGAATCTCCGTTTCTTGATCACTGCCCGCTCGGAGAGTGACATCCTCAACCTACTCCCAGCCGGCCCTCAGATCATCCGCAAAGAGCTGGGTGACTCTCCCAAGCATGTTGTTGATGGGGATATCGAGAGATTTATCCACTATTCGCTGCATCAATGTACCGACCTCAACTCCTTTCTCAACTCCTTTTTGGTGCACAGGAAAATTTGCCAACCACTTGTCTATCGTTCGCAGGGCCTGTTTGAGTGGGCTTCCATTGCATGCGACTTCATTCGTGGAGATGGAACCGTGGGCCCGGACTTGCGTCGACGGTTCGAGATAATTCTAAACTTGGAATCTGGAAAGAGTGAAGGCATCCTCCCAGTCGACAGCCTTTATTGAACAATACTAGAGCACCACCTCACCTCGGAAAATGCTCGATCCCAGTTCCGAGAGATGATGGGTGTTGTAATCGCCCTCAATGAACCTCTCCATCTTACTTCCCTTTCCGCTCTCTTCTCCAGCCGCCCCAGTATCAGCGATATCATCAAACCCCTTGGATTCCTGCTTGATGGTGTCTCCGACAAAGAGAAGCCAGTTCGCATACTTCGCAGGTCTTTCCGTGACTTTTTACTCGACGAAGTTCGCAGTTCCGTACTTTTTGTTGGAACCCTGCCCCAATATTCCCTTTTCTTTGGTCAGATATTACTTGGGTGCATGCGGAAGATGCTCAGGTTCAATATTTGTGACCTCAAGGATTCTCGGATCCGCAATGATGCAGTCCCGGACTTGTCAAGTCGGATGAACAGGGCTATTCCTCCCCATCTGTCATATGCATGCCGATACTGGATGAACCACCTGCGATATGCTGAGTGCACTCCACAGGTGTTGGCTGAGGTCACCTCATTTTTCAAAGACATGTTCCCTTTCTGGCTTGAGGCCATCAGCCTCATGTCATCTATCCCATCTGCCCTGGTCACATGTAGTATCCTAAGGTCATGGGCATTGGTAAGATTGATCTTCATGATAAGAAATAATCACTGACAAAATCTTGCTAGCACCAGGAAGTCTCCACCCTTGCATGGGAGGCAATTCAATTCCTGCAAAAATTTGCTTCTGTTCTCAGAGAGTCTACCCCCCACCTTTACTTATCAGCCATGCCTCAAACACCAGCTAGTTCTCCACTTTCTAGACTTTGGACTGGCCATCTGCAAAGGCACATTTCAGTCACTGCAGGCCAGGTGCCAAGCTGGCCAAAGCCCTACTTGAATGTCTTGCATGGGCATACAAGTGGGATCAACTCTGTTGTCTGTTCTCCTGATGGGATCCACATAGCCTTTGGTTCTGAAGACAGCATTGTTAGGGTTTGGAATGCAATCACTGGTCATTTTTCAGGTCTATTTTATGGTCATACAGATCCTATTACCTCTATCATCTATTCACCTGATGGTGCACAGATTGCTTCTGGCTCCTGGGATAAGACTATCATGGTTTGGAGTGTAAGAACAGGTCAAGCCATTGGAGGATCATTTCATGGGCATACAGATGGTGTCACCACTTTATCATATTCACCTTGCAGAAATCACCTTGCTTCTGGTTCCTGGGACAAAACCATTAGGATTTGGGACACAAGCACTGGCCAATGCATAATAGAACCACTTGAGGAACACAGGGATCAGGTCAACTCTGTTGCCTACTCTCCTAATGGATCTTTCCTTGCTTCTGGATCATCAGACAATACCATCAGGGTTTGGAATGCATGTACTGGAGACTGTGTGGCAGGACCATTCCATGGACACTCAGATGCAGTTACCTCAGTTACCTATTCTCCAGATGGTACCTGCATTGCCTCTGGCTCCAAGGACAAGACTATTCAGATTTGGAGTTCCACCACTGGCCAGTTGATTTTAGATCCATTTCAAACACATTCAGCTATTGTTACCTCTGTTGCCTATTCACCAGATGGCCTTTATATTGTATCTGGCTCTTGGGACAAGACAATCATGGTCTGGAATGCAAATACTGGTCAGCCTATAGCTAAGGTATTTCAACACAGAAATCACATCACTTCTATCACCTATACACCTGATGGAACTCATATTGTTTCTGGTTCTTGGGACAAGACTATTCAAATATTTCCAGCACCCACTAATCACCATGGACTACAGCCTGCCCAAAGGCATATAAATGATGGTTCTATTGCCCATTCACCTCTTGAAACTTGTATGTATTTCATTTCAATATATGAATCAAGCTAATCAGATTAAACACTCATAGTGTGTCTATTTCAAGAATATACAAAAAATAGTTCCTCTGTTGCCTATTCTCCTAATGGAATCCACATTGCATCTGGCTTAGATGATGGGACAATTAGGATTTGGAATGCATCCACTGGTTAGGTTGTTGTCAATCCATTCTATGGGCATACAGGTAGGATCAGATCTGTCATCTATTCTCCTGATGGAATCCACATTGCATCTGGCTCTCATGATAAGACCATCAGGGTTTGGAATGCATCTACTGGTCAACCTATAGGGGATTTGTTCAAAGGGCATACAGATTGGATCATATCTGTTGCCTATTCTCCAGATGGTGCCCACATTGCCTCTGGCTCTCATGATAAGACCATCAGAGTTTGGAATGTATCCACTGGTCAACTTGTAGGGGGTTCATTCAAAGGGCATACAGATTGGATCAGATCTGTCAGCTATTCTTCTGATGGAATCCACATTGCTTCTGGATCTGATGATAAAACAATCAGGATTTGGAATGTATCTATTGGTCAGCTTGTAGGAGGTTCATTCTATGGGCATGCAAGAGAGTTCTGTTCTGTTGCTTATTCAACTTGTGGAAGTTACATTGTTGCAAGCTCTATGGACTCTTCCATCAGGATTTGGAACACTCAGGAACTTCTTTCCTATAGCAATATTGATGAGGCAAATGGTTAGATTGTGTCACCTGATGGCAGTTGCTCTGGTTGGGTGGCTCCTTGGTACAGACAAGTTTTTTGTCCACCTCTTCATTCTTTGGTAATAACTTCAAATCAAATTTATCAGCTCCATGATAATTGCTCTTTGTTTGGAGAATCCTGGGTTTCTTGCTGGAAGTGACTTCTTTATTCTGATACAGTGGCTTTATAGTACATTTCAAATATCACAGGGTATGGGAAATAGTGTACCTGAGTAGTTGGCCAGATCAACATCTTCTCCAGATGCCCCAAGTCTATACACTCCTGGATATATTGTACCCCTATAAATCTGCAGGTCAAACAAAGTCCCTCAATGTACACTTGGACAATCTCACACTCTCCATACTTCATTGCCACAAGATATGCTTCATTACTTTGCTACTCACCTCCATCTTTGGCACCTATTCTACATCCATGCTATCACTGTCTCTGATAAAGCATATCCACTTGGAAGCATTTCTATGTATGCCACATCCAGTGTGAGCATGAAAAAAAAGTTTCATATACATGTACCTGTAGGTTCATGTTGTTGTGTACAAATTATTGGATTTGTGCCTTGGACATAACCTTGCCTAGTTCAAGTACTCAGGCACCAATGACTTTACTAAATGTTTCATCCAAGAGGGCCACCACAGCTGCCTCTTGCACATATGGGTGTGTCATGAATGTTCTTAATCTATACAGGGAACAAGTTCTAGAAGGGAGCCAGGTCACAAAGTTAAGTATAGGTATTATCCACTAGCAGGGACCTACCTCTCCACTACAATTGATGATGTTCTAGTATGGAATTAGCTTATTCTGCCTGCATCCAAACCAACTTTAGAAACAGACCCTGATCTGACCAATAACTTCATCAAACTAATGTCAACATCATAGTGCATAGCACAAGCTGACTCATGGACATACTTCTCAAGTATCATTCCTTATTGATTATCTCTTTGTTACCTGTATGTATCCACACAACAGACTCATTTATAAGATCTGAACACATTACCTTGTTCATCTGTTCTTCATTCTCCCAATACCTATTGAACTCAGCCAGAACTCTAGAAGATAGGGAAGAAAAGGAATGCATCCTTTCTGGAGCAGATAACCAGTGATGCAAAGCTCCCTGGGAGTTCCAATGGAGATAATCTGCCCTCATGATTTATTGCCTTCCCCACTGTTCCTACACATTGGATGATTGAATAATTAGGTATGGACTAAAAGAGAACTAGACTATAAAATGGGAGGTTAAATAGATTTATGGATGCTTTCAATATTTGAAATGGATTCCCACCTGGTCTCCACTGTGGCATGCCCACAATTAATTAGATCAGCCAGATAGATCTGCAGATCAAGGTTAATGATGCACTTATACCATATGCAACAGTAAAATCTACTGAATTCTACTATGGCATGCCCACAATTAATTAGATCAGCCAGACAGAACTGTAGACCAAGATTGATGATGCACTCATATTATATGCAACAGTAAAATCTACTGGATTCAGCTTGTCAATTAACTAATATATCAAATCAAGAGATATTGTGGATTCTACCATGATGACAGTTCTATTTCAATCCTATTTCAGTTTTCTGCCTTCCTAGCCTTGGGGCTGTTAAATTGACACACTAGAGCTAACTTAGGTCAAGTTTATTCCCAACTTCTTGTCTCTTCTGTACTTTGTCCAACACTCCCAAGAAATGGATGGGTGCATTATATAATGCAGTACATTGTTTCTGTACAACAGCATCAACAATAGCTTTAGGATTGAACATTGACTAATATACTATACAAGCATCATGAGACCACACAGCAAATTTTCCCAGTACAAGATATGTAAAACAGAGGTGTTATTGAAACAGCCAACTTACTATTTGGATCTTACTAGACTCCAAAGGCAATATCAGTCAAGTGCTGAATAAGACAATAGGTAAGTAACACTGAAGTAAGTGTTAACCTAAATTCAGGTGTTACAAATGCTATATATCTTCCTTATTTTATTTCTATTTTTCCATTATTTTTCCTCTACTCTACTCTTCACTCCCTTCAACTCAAGTCTCTATAGATCATGTGACTTACACAGCCAATGATCTAGACTCTTATCTCTTATCACCTATCTATGACATCATATCCTCAACCCAGGCACAACCCTTATCTCAAGATAAGTGACTTATAAAAGCACAGCACTGACTTATTGCTCAGTCAGCAACCCATAACCCTACTTTGTTAAGCCAATGGCACAAGTCACTTTTATCTCATATCATATGCAAGGGTTAGGTTAGTTATCTCTGACCAATAGGATATGATCCAGTTATCTACTATCTATCCTAATGTACTTTTAAGCTCTGCTTTGGAGTTCTAATTGAATAGTATATAAAGTGGCTAAACTGAAAGTGTTTTCTCTAGTTTTGTTTTTCTTGGAGGTCCTTTTATTTTCTATTGGATAATCCCTATTGTTTGGAAGTATAGTGATAGATTTCCTGGACACCCTGACTTGGGTTAATGCTTACTTCAGCATCCCTGCCTATTGTCTTATCAACAACCAACCAATATTGCCTTTGAAGTCTGGAAAGATCCAAATAGTAAGTTGGTCATTTTAAATTTGGCCTTTCTTTGGTTCAAAAGAATCCTTGAGATCTATTGTATAATCCCATGGTTTTCTGAAGGAAATACACTCTAATTCTTTCTTTGAAAAGATATGGAGGTACTTGTGGTATTTATTTGAAACAAGTTCTTCCATTGGAGCTCCTTTGGATTGGGAGAGTCTTTTTTATTAAGAGCATGTATATATCAGATTGAATCTCATTTTTCTGACTCAATTTGATGTATAAATGTGGATTTATCAATCAATATGTTACAGTCTATTGGATATCTTGACAATTTGACTGTTCCAGTTATCCAATCAATTTCTGGGTTGTGATATTTAAACCATGTGTAACAAAGGATAAGTTGGTGTTTTTCTTAGTTAGTAACTTCAGCATTAACACATTCGATGTCTTTGGTAGTCTATGAGGATTTCTGCTGCATGGGTAATATTGCCTGCAGAATTTGATGTTCCATCTATATTGTAAACTCTTATAGATTTTGGAAATTGTTTGAGGGGTAATTGAATTTTTTTTAGCTCATATTCAATCAATGAATGTAGTATTGGCTCCAATGTCTAAGAGTGCAGAAGCTTTGATGAATCTATGGTAAAATCAGAGAGGAGCAATTCAAATAGGCATAATAATGTTTTCTTTGAAGAAGGATCTGATCTTGAGATCTTTTGTAGAGGATGTGTATAAATTGATTCCTGTGGATCCAAAATTTTTATCTGCTCATTTCATTGAGGGTAGCTTAGCTATGTCAACTACTTTAAGAGAGTGGATTTTCTCTATAATTAGTTGTGCAATGCAATCACCTGGGTTTACTTTGAATATTTCTGTTCCTTTATTTATTAACAGAACCATGAGGTCACCTCAGTAATCAGAGTTTATGACTTTTGCACTGGTGTAAATTCTAGATTTGACTGCTAGTCCACTTCTAGGAGCAATTTTTCCATAGGCATTTAAATGTATTGTCACTTGAATATTAGTATTGATGATAGATTGCTGTTCTGGTAGAATATCTTTAAATTCTGAAGAATAAAGATCTAAACCTGCAGCATATTCTGATCCACAGGTTGGGATTTTGCATTTTCTGATGTTTTTTGAATTGAAAGTTTCAAAGGTAAAGGTGTTTGTATAGATTTTTTGGGAGTGGTTTTACAGACTTGAACATCCCAAGGATTTAAACCTGAGGGGCCTTTCCCTTTTGTTTAGAATCTTTCATGTCAAAGAAAAAAGCTTTTATTTCCTCATAATTTATACCTCTAATAGTACAAGGAAGGTCTTTATCTTCTGATTCTGAGTTGGAATCTGAATCTGTATCTAAAGCTTGGACTTTCCTAGATTTCTTGAATCTTCTGTTCTTATCTTTGGACTTGCCTTTTGATCTGAGTTCTTTGATGAACTTTAATTTGTTTATTGGATGGAACTTGCAAAAATGTAAATGTTTTCCTGTCTTGTGATATATGCAACACTCTTTTGAGCACTTGTCTGCCCAATGTCCTTCTTTGCAATTATAGCATTTTGCAATTTTTAATATATCAACATTCATAGCATATTTATCACATCTGGATTGATATGAAGAGAATTTCTTGGGAGATGAGAAGAGATAATACTCTTCCTTTGTTCAACTAATTTGTTGAGTAACTTGTACAGTTTCTTCAGCTGTGTTCTTTCATTGTTTGTTCCAGAACATCTCTTCTATGATGTTTTTTCTTGTGTTGTTTTCTAACAATCAAACTCCAAATTGATCTGGTCTTCCAAATTGGATGAAAAAGACTTGCCATTTCAATATAAATGCATTAGTTGAGAGTTGATCTTGTCTGAATTGACTTATCTCCCAAATTGCCCAATCTTCTATAATTGGAGTTGAAAAGTTTCTTTAATTCTTCTTGTAAGTTATCACCAAGTTGTTAGTTCAGAAGTTTGATCTATCAGTTTGGTGATTTCATTCTTAGCAAAGTATGAAATATTGACTTCAGTATTGAAGCATCCTGAAATGACCAACTTACTATTTGAATCTTGCTAGACTCCAAAGGGAAATATCAATCAAATGCAATAAGACAATAGGCTGGTGGCACTGAATTAAGTGTCAACCTGAGTCCAAGTGTCTAGGGAATCTGCTACTATATCTCTGGACAGTGGAAATTATCCAATAGAAAGTGAGAGAAACTTCAAAAAGGACAAGACTGGGGAGAGCACCTCCAGTTTGGCCACCTTATATACTATTCAATTAGAACTCTGAAGCAGAGCTTTAATGTACATTAGGGTAGGTAATAGATAACTGAATCATATGCTATTGGTTAGAGATAACTAACCTAATTCTTGCATATGATTTGAGATAAGAGTAATTTGTGCCATTGACTTGACAAGGCAGGGCTGTGGATTGCTGACTGAACAATGAGTCAGTGCTGTGCTTTGATGAGTCACTATCTTGAGATAAGGGTTATACCAGGGTTGAGGATATGATTTTATAGATAAGCACTAAAAGATAAAAGTCTAGGTTATTGGCTATGTTGATGGATCTGAATTGTGATGTCATGGTGACATCATAGGTCTGGATGTGTCCATGATGTGACTTATCATGTGATGTGGCTGTGTAAGTCACATGACCTGTGAAGACTTGAATTGAAGAGAATAAAGAGAAAAGTAAGGAAAAATTAATGAAAAAATAAAAATAAAAACAGGAAGATATATAGTGTTTGTAACACATCCTGGTTCAACTGCATCTAGGACTTTTATTGTGAATTGCTTTGGATTGCAGTCTCTCCATGCTTTTGTTTGGATCCACCATTCTTCAAACTTTGATTGAGATCCATTATACATTTCATGGTTTGAAAAATCTATAAAGATCCTATGAATGGTTGAGGTTTTTGGTTTTGTATTTCTGTTCCTGGCTATTGGTGTAAGCCAAGAAGTTACTTAGAGTGGTTCTCAGCTTCACATTGAGTAGTAACAGCATCTGCTAGTTGATTGGCAGCAGCTTTAAGGTTGCCTTCAAGTTAGTTCCTTTCATTGTTGACTTGAATGAATTGCTGTTCAGCATTTTGTAATGCAGTTTAAACTGCTATCTATCCTTGTTGAGTGATGCAGGCTGCACCAGCAGTGGCACCAGGTGAGGCTGGATCAGACATAGTGAGGGGTTGGATAAGGATGTGTGTATTAACTCAAGTGAGTTAGTACTTGTCTAATGAATCTCTACTGTGTCTATATATCTCTCTTAATGTATATTGTGGGATATAAGGAGATGACAGTTAATATATACTAATAGTCAATTGGTCACCAATACTCTAGATGGGATATGAAAAGATGGGACTTCTATGTCTTGAAGAGGATAAGATCTGAGATCTTGATTTTCTTGATGAGTATATTAGATACATGTGGTGATGGAAGTGATGAGAAGGATAAGAATAAAGAAGAGAACAATGATTAGCATGATATTCATCAATCACCAATCATTGTTATCATTGTTGTTCCACAAATTGTCAGCTATATCAAGATCAACAGATACCAGTGATTCAATGGTAAATTTGTATGTGTGGCTTGGGGCTTTAAAAGAAAAGCAAATGAAAACAGGATGGTTGTGATAATGATAGCTATAAAGCACATTAGAATAGTAAGAGTGATGACAAGAAGTATGAATGTGAAATTCATTCATCTTTGTTTGAAGTTTTTTCTTCTATAGAAGAGTTTTCTTGTATAGATCTTGGGACAAGACTAATTCTTACTTGTACTACATGAGCTCTAATTTGTCAAGCTCTTTCATTATATAGCTCAAGAATTTCCCTTTGCTTTTCTCTTAAAATAGAATAAAGATGTTGAGGTGCTTAAAAGTATTCTCTTAGATTGTCAACTGCACCTTGGTAGATAAATGGAGTTCTATTCTCACAGGATATCAATTTATTGTTGGCTAAGAGGAATTGGCAATCTCTCAAGTGTGGAGTATGTTAGTGAGTGGAAAAACCAGTTAGACCAGTTTTGCATTTGTTCATATACTGGTGGAAGGAATTGAGCAAGTTGTTGCTTGTAATCTTCTAGTTTAATGTTGTTTGAATCAATATCAGATGGGATGGATGAGAAGCAAGGCTCAACTCATTGGTAGTCCTGGATGACCTGGCAGAGTTCTTTACTTGGCTTATAGTCTTGAGTTATCCTGTGCTGATGTCAGCTTTTTCTAAAAGCTATGTATAACTAGTCAATATCAGATGAGAGGAACATCTTTCTCCTTTATAATTGCAACCAAAACTTCCTGTCCAATATTTCTGGTGTATAAGGCACCAAAGATGACTTGTGAGAGAGTGGACACTAGTACCAGCAAATGTCAGTCTTATCTTATGATTTGCACCAAGTATACTAACTGGTGGCTAATGTAGTTGGTAGAATGGAATGAATATTGAAGATGATAAGTCTTGATAGTGGTAGTGATTTGTTTTAATGAAAGATAAGCCCAGGGTAAAGGTGATAGAATGGAAGTGTATAAGGATAAAGTCTTGACCTAATGAAATGGCCAACTTACTATTCAAATCTTACTAGACTTCAAAAAGCAATATCAGTAAATGTGATAAAACAATGGACCAGGAACACTGAAGTAAACATTAACCTGAGTCTAGGTGTCCAGGAAATCTACCACTATATCTCTGGACAGTGGAGATTACCCAATAGGAAGTGGAAGAAACTCCAAGGAGGATAAGACTAAAAGAAATACCTTTATTTTGGCTGCCTTATATACTATTCAATTGGAACTCTGAAGCAGAGCTTTAATGTACATTAGGATAGGTAATAGATAATTGTATTATATCCTATTGATCAGAGATAACTATTCTAATCCTTGTTAAGGTGTGAGATAAGAGTGACTTGTACTATTGAATTAACAAAGCAGAGCTGTGGGTTGCCGACTGAGCAATGAGTCAGTGCTGTGCTCTGATGAGTTACTATTTTGAGATAAGAGTTGTGGTGGGATTAAGAGTATGATATTATAGACAAGCAATAAAAGATAAAAGTCTAGGTCATTGGCTGTATTGATGGTTCTAGGCCATGATGTTATAGTGACATCATAGGGTCTGGGTGTGCCCATTATGTGACTTGTCATGTGATGTGGCTGTATAAGTCATATGACCTATGGAGACTCAAGTTAAAGAGAATGAAGAGAGAAATAAGGAAAAAATAATAGAAAAATAGATATAAAATAAGAAAGATATATAGCATTCATAATAGCTTGTGAGATTTGAGCTTGTGCAGCACAAGAAGATATCAACCTTACCCCAAGATCTAGGAAAAAAGACTCTTCTACAAAAGAAAAAATCCTCAACAAAGATGAATGAATTTCACATTCACACTTCTCACTCTTTTCCTTGCCATCCTTATATGCTTCACAACAACAATCATCTCTACTATATTTAAGAATAGCAACCAGCCTGTTTCCATTTGCTTGTTTTTCAAGGTACTAAACCATATATATAGATTCACCATTGAATTGTCAGTATCTGTTGACTTCAACATAGCCAACAATTCTTGAAACAACAACAACAACAACAATTGATGATAAACATTATCCTAATTATTATTCTGTTCTTTATTATTGTTCTTCTCATTGCTTCTCTCACCATATGTATTTGACACCTTTCTCAAAAAAATCAAGATTTCAAAGCTTATCCCCTTTAAAACATAAAAGTCCCACCTCTTCAAGTCCCACCTAGAGTATTGGTGACCAGTTGGCCATTAATGTACAACAACTTTGTTGCCTCACTATATTCCATAGTATATACTAAGAGAAATATATAGACACAGTAGATCTCATTAGATAACTGTACTAACTCACTGGGGTTAATACAAACACATCTCCACACTTTATAGCATTCTTCAACATGTCTAATCCAGCCTCACCTGGAGCTGCTGCTGGTACAGCACAAATTATTCAACAAGAATGGGTAGCAGTGCTGACTGCTTTACAAAATGCTGAATAATAACTCAATCAAGTTCAAACTAAAAGAAACCAACTTGAAAGTGATCTTAGAACTGCCACCACACAACTAGCAAACACTATTACCTTCCAACAAAAAGCTGAAAACCACTCTAAGTAACTTCTTGGCTTATATTAATGGGCAAAAACAGGAATACACAATCAAGAACCTCAACTATTCATAGGATCTTCACAGATAGAAGTATTTTCAGATCCTAGAAACTATAATGAATCTCCATCAAAATTTGAAGAATGGTGGACCAAAACAAAAGCATGGATAGATTGCAATCCAAAGCAATTTATAATCCAAGTCCTGGATGCAATTAAACTAGAACAATACAACACTGGAGTCAATATTAAAGCATGTGCCATGCAATTCTATTAAGACTAAAAGGATTTAAAAGATCACACCTTGCTGAGAATGAAATCACCAAATTGATAGATTAGACATCTGAACTAACAATATGGCAATGACTTACAAAGAAAATTGAAGAAATCATTCAACTCCAATTACAAAAAGATTGGACAACTCAAGAGATAAGCTAATTCAAACAGAATCACCTTTCAACCAATGCATTTGTATCAAAATGGCAAACTCTCTTCATCCAATCTGGAATACCAGATCAATTTGGAGTTTGGTTGTTAGAAAATAATACAAGGAAGAACATCATGGAAGAGATGTTCAGAACCAAACAACAAAAGAATATAGTTGAAGAAATCTCTCAAGTCATTCAACAAATCAGTCAAACTAAAAAGAAATATTGACTTTTCTCCTCAAAGAAATTCTCCTTGTATCAATCCAAATGCAATGAATATGCTATAAATGTCAATGCATTGGAAATTGCAAAATGCTACAATTGCAAAGAAATTCCATCCAATGAACAAATTGAAGTTCACCAAAGAACTCAGATCAAAAGACAAGTCCAAAGGTAAGAACAGAAGATTCAAGAAACTTAGGAAAGTCCAAGCTTTAGATACAGATTCAAATTCCAACTCAGAATCAGAAGATAAAGATACCAACAATGAAAAGAGCAGACAAAAAATTCAGATCCATAGAAATCAATCTATATACATCCTCTTCAGAAGATCTCAAGATTAGATCCTTTTCTAAACAAGACATTATCATGTCTATCCAAATTGCTCCTCTCCAATTTTATCACAGATTCATTAAAGCATCCATACACCTAGATAGTAGAGCCAATACCATGTTTGTTAATTGAACATGGGCCAAGAAAATCCAATTACCCTTTAAACAGCTCCCAAAACCCATAAAAGTCTACAATATAGATGGAACCTCTAATTCTATAGGTAATATTACCCATGCAGCAGAAATCCTTATAAACTATCAAGGACATTGAATATGTTACTGCTGAACTCACTGATTTAGGAAAATACCAACTCATCCTTGGTTACACATGGCTTAAATACCACAACCTGGAAATTGATTGGACCACCAGAATAGTCAAATTGACAAGATGTCCAATAGACTATACCATGCTAAACAATAAATCTGCATTTGTATGACAAATCAAATCAAAAGAACAAGATGCAATCCAACACATATATGTTCTCAAAAGGAAGACTCTCTCAAGTCAAAGGAGATCCCAATAGAAGAGCTTGTTCCAAAAGAATATCACAAGTACCTTTATGTCTTCTCAAAACAAGAATCAGAGCATATGCCTTTTAGAAAATCATGGGATCATGCAATAGATTTTAAGGATTCCTTTGAACCAAAAAAAGGTTGAATCACTCCACTCTCCCCTAATGAACAACAAAAGGTCTCAGACCTCATAGATGATTAACTATAAAAAGAATATATTAGATTCTGCAAATCTCTGCAAATTTCACCAATATTCTTTGTCCCAAAAAGAATGGATGAAAAAGAATGGTTCAAGATTATCAATACCTTAATGAGCATACCATCAAGAAAAACTACCTCCTGCTGCTCATATCTCAACTCATCAACAAACCTAAAGGCACAAAGCTTTTCACAAAAATGGATCTTTATTGGAGATACAACAATATATACATTGAAAAAGGTGATGAATGGAAAGCCACTCTCATATGCCACAGAGGATCATATAAACCACTCATAATGTTTTTTGGACTCTGCAACTCCCCAGCAACATTTCAAACCATGATGAATGAAATCTTTGCAGACATGAGTGCAATAGTTGTCATCTATATGGATGAACTCATGATCTTCATGAAGACCAATAACCATGAAGAATATAACAAGATAGCTTTTCAAGTTCTCAAACTCTTAGATGAAAATGACCTCTTTATTAAATCAAAAAAATGCACCTTCTGAATCAAAGAAGTCAAATTTCTTGGAATGATTATAAATGAGAATGGAATTAAAATGAATGATTTAAAAGTAAAAGCCATATTTGAATGACCTACACCTTTCACAGTCAAAGCTATTAGAAGTTTTCTTGGATTAGCCAATTTCTACTGATGCTTCATCAACAGATATTCCAAACTCACAAGATTTCTCATAGATCTTTAACCAAGAAAGACACTTCATTTGTATGAATACAATAGCAGGAACTAGCATTTAATCTTCTCAAACAAAAGTTCACTACTGCTCCAGTCCTCATATATCTAGACATAGATGTACAATTCCATCTTGAAACAGATACCTCAGATTTTACATCAGGTACTATGCTTTCTATTCAAATAAACAAAAAATGGCACTCTATCACATATTTCTCATACTCCTTTAACCCAACAGAACACAACTACTCTATAGCAGATAAAGAGATGCTTAGTATTATCAGAGCATTAAAACAATGGCAATATTACCTCAAAGGAGTACATCAAGGATTTGAAATCTAGAATAATCATGCCAATCTTCAGTGGTTCATGAAATGTCAAAATCTAAACCAAAGGCAAGCAAAATAGATCCAATACCTATCAAGATTTACTTTCAAATGGATCCACAAGATAGGAACTCAAATGGTAAAAGCAGGTGCTTTATCCAGAAGAGAAGACCACACCAATTGAATTAATTAAGAAAATTAAGGAATCCAGATCATTCCTGATTTTATGATCAAGAAAATTCAAATCAATACAGATGATAAATTCATCCATGAAGAAGTCTCAAAAATAGAAAAACCTTGCTATGACAATAATGACAAACTCATCATTCCAAATGATTATGACCTCAAGATAGAAATCTTGTGTCTACACCATGATATCCCAATCACAGAACATCCAGATTATGACAAAACACTAGAGTCAATCCAGTAATTATACACATAGCCAAACTTCCCCATATTTGTGAAAGATTACATTTCATACTGTAACTGATGCACATAATTCAAAAATTCAAATCTTACAACATTTAGAAAACTTCAACCACATCCAATATCCAATGGACTATGGCAAGATATATCTGCTGATTTTATCACAGATCTACCAGAATCCAACAGATATGGCTCCATATTGGTTGTTATTGATAGATTTTCAAAAAAAAAAAAACAGAATTCATGCCATGCAACAAAACAATCACTGTACTTGAAACAGCAAAACTCTACCTTTCATATATATGGAAAATCCATGGCCTTTTCTCAACAATAATCTTGGATCATGGACCACAATTCACCTCACACATATCTTGATCTATTATAGATTTATGGATTTGTAAATACTTCTATTTTTGAAGATCCTGTAAATGGATGGGATTCTTGTGTTTGGATATTTGATCCTATCCATTGATGTAAACCAAGAAGTTGTTTGGATCTATTTTTAGTTTTTTGTTGGGAGTTTATAGCACTGGCTAATTATATGGTGGCAGTTCTAAGGTTGCCTTCAAGTCAATTTCTTTTGATTTGGACTTGTATGAGTTGTTGCTCAGTGTTTTTCAATGCTACTAACACTATGAACCATTTTTGTTGTGTAATCTGGGCTGTGCTGGTAGATGATCTGGGTGATACCAGATTAGATATGTTGAATGGAAAGATATGGAAAGAAAAACAAAGGTTTGTATTAACTCAAGTGAGTTAGTACAATTGTCTAGTGGAATATACTGTGTCTAAATATATTCCTCAATATATATCATGAAATATAGTAAAACAACAGAATTGGTGTGTAATGATGGCCAATTAGTCACCAATACTAGGGGTGGTACTTGAAGAGATGAGATTTCTATGTCTTGAAGAAAATATACTTCTAGATCTTGGTTTTCTTGACAATTTTGGTAAATACACATAGTAAATGAGATAATAAGAAGGATAATGACAAAAAGAAGGATGATAATGCAGATAGCATTTATCACCAATTGTTTTTATTATTGTTATTCCAAGAGTTGTCAGCTATATTAAGATCAATGAGTATTGGGAATTTTATGGTGAACTTACATATAGGTGTGATTTGATACTTTGAATGAAAAGCAAATGAAAATAGGTTGGTTTCTGTTTTCAAAAATAATAGAGATCATTATTGCTGTGAAGCAAATGAGGATGGCAAGAAGGAGAATGAGGAGTGTGAATGTGAAATTCATTCATATTTTTGGAGGATTTCTTTTTTTAAAGAAGTGGAAAGGTTTTTTCTTCTAGGAAAAATGTGAATTTCTACTTGGGCTGCTTGGTCTCTAATCTCTTGAGCACAAAGTACACAATAAGTTCTCAAAATCATCTGCACTTGTTCAACAGTGAGGTTATTATACTATGCTAGGACTCTTTCAGGAGCTTGAAAGTATTCTCTCAAGTTTGGGGCAGCTGGTGAGTATTATAAATGCTATATATCTCCTTTATTTCATTCCTATTTTTCTATCCATCATTTTTCCTTTCTCTTTTTTTTATTTTCTTCAACTCAAGTCTTCACAGATCACATGACAAGTCACATGATGGGCACACCTAGACCTATGATGTTATCATGATATTATAGTCCAGACC
The DNA here is from genome assembly GCA_038088995.1 of Guyanaporus albipodus. Classification (NCBI taxonomy): domain Eukaryota; kingdom Fungi; phylum Basidiomycota; class Agaricomycetes; order Boletales; family Boletaceae; genus Guyanaporus; species Guyanaporus albipodus. The sequence continues at coordinate 54,606 of JBBPKA010000140.1, forward strand.
CATCAATACAGCCAATAATCTAGACTCTTATCTCTTATTGCTTATCTATAATATCATATCCTCAATCCCAGTGAAATACTTATCTCAAGATAGTGACTTATCAAAGCATAGCACTGACTTATTGCTCAATCATCAACCCACAACCCTGCTTTGTCAAGCCAATGACACAAGTTACTCTTATCTTACATTATATGCAAGAGTTAGATTAGTTATCTTGAATCAATAGGATATGATCCAGTCATCTATTACCTACTCTAATGTACTTTTAAGCTCTGCTTTGGAGTTCTAATTGAATAGTATATAAGGTGGCCAAATTGGAGGTGTCTTCTCTAGTCTTGTTCTCTTTGGAGTTTCCTCCATTTTCTATTAGGTAATCACCACTGTCCAGAGGTATAGTTGCAGATTCCCTGGACATCTGGACTCAGGTTAATGCTTACTTTAGCATCTCCTGCCTATTGTCTTATTCAGCACTCAACTAATATTGCCTTAGAGTCTAGCAAGATCCAAATAGTAAGTTGGCTGTTTCATTAGAACAAGACTTATTTTTTATCACTTTCATCTCTACCACTCTACTATAGGCTTATTCTTTCATCAGGACAAGCATCACTTTTATCAAAGACACTTCATCTTCAACACTCACCATATTCCTCTAACTAAATCAGCCACCAGTTAGCACAACCTGATGCAATCATAAGATGAGACTGACACTTGCTGGTACTAGTATCCACCCTTTTACAAGTCATATTCAACACCTCATATGCTAGGAACATTAGACAGGAAATCCTGGTTGCAATTGTAAAGAAGAAAGTCATTTCCCTCACCTGATAATTGACCAGTCACACATAGCTATTAGTGAATAGCTGACATCAGCACAGGATTACACAAGACTATGAGCCAAGTGAAGAACTCTGCCAAGTCATAGAAAACTATCAAAGAGTTGAGCTTTGCTCCTCACCTATTCTCTCAAACATCAATCCAAATGATATTAAACCAAAAAATTACAAGCAGCAACTAGCTTGCTCATTACCACCACTTATTTATGAACAGACCATGGACTAGCCAGACTGGTTTACTCACTTGCTAGCATACTCTATCTCTAAGAGATCAATAACCCCCCTCAGCCAATCAATTGATTGGTACCCTATAAGAATAGCCTCATGCCCTGTATTACAATCATCATCAATCTGCACCCAACTCTTATTCTCTAGCTGCATATCATCAAACTACCACCCCAAAGTATCCACTTCTCACTTCTTTCATCACAGATCAGATACCACAACCATTGGTTATAGTATCTGCAAACTTTTGTATGAGATACAGGTCAATGTAGATGTTGACAATATTATTCAAGAAGGAATACAGTTGGGCATACAATAGCTTGCTGCTGCTAAGTACAAACAAAGACAGCCAGAGCATAATCCACTACTATAATAACATCACTCCTACTAAGTACCAAATAGAAAGAGACATTCCTATCTTTATTCTTCTACTGATTATACTTGAATTTATCTTTACAACCCCAGTGTTGACTTTGGTTCTCATATCTCTACTCTATGTCCTCACCTCCTAGATACTAGATCTATCATAGTTGAACTTAGAGCTCCCCCTCTCTATTAGAATAAAACCCCACTCACTTATCAAAATATAGTTGAGAATCTGAGAGAGTACTTTCAAGCTCCTCAACAACTATCTCAATACCTTTGCCCTATCCCAAAGAAAAGACAAAAAGAGATTCTTGAAGTCTATGCTAAAAGAGCCTACCAGATTAGAGCTTGCATAGCACAAGCAGGAATTAATCCTGCTCCAAGACCTATGCAAGAAGATTCTTCTTCTTCAAAAGAAACTTTATATAAAGATAAATGAATTTCACTTTTACACTTTTTATTATAGTGCTTATATTCCTCTTTTGCTTTATAGCAATCATCATTTCTACAATCCTCAAAACTAGGAACCAACTCATTTCCATCTGTTTCTCATTCAAAGCCTCTAACCACATTTATAGGTTCACCATCAAATTACTGGTATCTGTTGATCTTAATATTGCCAATAATTTGTGGAACAACAACAACAACAATGATTGATGATTGATGAATATCACCCTAATCATTGTTCTCCTCTTTATCATTATTCTTTTCATTACTTCTTTTACTACATACATCCAACATCTCCATTAAGAAATACAAGATATTAAATCTTACTCTCTTCAAGACATAGAGATCCTCCCTCTTTAGATCCCACCTAGAGTAATAGTGACCAATTGGCCATCATTGCACAATAACTCTGTCATCTCCTTATATTCCATGGTATATACCAAGAGATATATACAGACATAGTAGTTTCACTAGACAAGTATTAACTCTTTTGAGTTAATACAAACTTTCCTTTTCTACCAACATGTCTAACCCAGCCTTACCTGGTACCACTGCTAGTGCAGCCTGTATTACTCAACAAGAATGGGTAGCTGTCTTAACTGCATTACAAAAAGCAAAACAGCAACTCAATTAAATAAATATCAAAAGAATCTGACTTGAAGCTGACCTTAAAACTGCAGCTCAATATGAAGTCAAAAATCATTCATAACAACTCTTTGGTTTACACCAATGGACAGAAATAGAAATCCATAACAAAGAACCTTAATCATTCACAGAATCTTTGAAAATAGAAGTATTTTCAGATTCCAGAACCTATGATGGATTCCCATCAAAGTTCAAAGAATGGTGGACCAAAATAAAAGCATGAATAGATTGCAACTCCCAGCAATTCTCCATCCTAGTTCCAAGCACCTTTAAACTAGGACAATTCAATATAAAAGTTAACATCAAGGCATGTGCCTATGCAATTATATCAAGATTAAAAGGGTTCAAAGGATCACACTTTGCTGAAAACAAAATTGCTAAACCTGTAGATCAGACCTCTGATCTCACAAGCTGGCAATGTTTCACAAGAAAGATTGAAGACATCTTCCAACCACAATTGCAAAAAGATTGGACAACTAGAGAGATCAGTCAATTCAAACAAGATCACCTCTCCACCAATGCATTTTAATTGAAATGGCAAACCCTCTTCTTCCAATCTGGTATTTCAGATCAATTTGAAGTTTGGCTATTAGAAAACAATACAAGAAAGGATATTATAAAAGAGATGTTTAGAACTAAACAATAAAAGAATACAGTTCAAGACACAATCCAAGTCATTTGACAAATTAGTTGAACAAAGAAAGAATACCACCTCTTCTTCTCAAGGAAATTTTCACCATATCAATCCAGACATGATAAAAACACCATGGATGTAGATATGTTGGAAATTGCAAAATGCTACAATTGCAAAGAAGGACATTGGATAGACAAGTGCTCAAAAAAAGTCATATTTGCCACAAGACAGGAAGACATTTATATCTTTACAAATTTCATCCAATGAACAGATCAAAGTTTACAAAAGAACTTAGATCAAAAGGTAAGTTCAAAGATAAGAATAGAAGATTTAAGAAATCAAGAAAAGTCTAAGCCTTAGACACAGATTCAAAATTCAACTCTGAAGATGAATATCTTTCTCATGCCATTAGAGATATGAACTATAAAGAAATCAAGGCATTATTCTTCAATATGAAAAATTCTAAACAAAAGGGAAAAGCCCTCAGGCTGAAATCCTTAAGATGTTCAAGTCTGTAAAACCACTTTCAAACAAACTATACAAATCCCTCTACCCTCAAAATTACCAATTCAAAAAACATCTGAAAATGCAAAAATTCCAACTCAAAGGTCAAAACATGCCACAGGCTTAGATCTCTACTCCTCCAAATCTAAAGATATCCTACCAGGACAGCAAGCTGTTATCAACACTAATATCCAAGTGACAATACTTTTAGATGCCTATGGAAGAATTGCTTCTAGAAGTGGACTAGCTGTTAAATCTAGAATTCACACCAGTGTAGGAGTCATAGACTCTGATTATTGAGGAAATCCCATGGTTCTGTTAATAAATCAAGGAATAGAAATATTCAAGGTAAATCCAGGTGATTGCATCACACAATTCATTATAGAGAAAATTCACTCTCTCAAAGTAGTTGAAGTAGCTAAGCTATCCTCAATGAAAAGAGCAGACAAAAAGTTCTGATCTATAGGAATCAACTTATGCACATCTTTCATAGAAGATTTCAAGATCAGATCTTTATCAAAGCAAGACATTATTATGCCTATCCAAATTGCTTTCCTTCGATCTTATCATAGATTCATCAAAGTCTCCATACTCTTAGATAATGGAGCCAACACCATATTCATTGATTGAACATGGGCCAAGAAAATCCAATTATCCCTCAAATAGCTCCTGAAATCCATAAAAGTCTACAATGTAGATGAAATCCCAAACTCTGCTGGAAATATCACCCATGCAGCAGAAATTCTTATAGACTATCAAGAACATTGTGAACATGTCACTACTGAAGTCATTGATTTAGGAAAACACCAACTTATCTCTGGTTACACATGGCTTAAATGCCACAATCCAGAAATTGATTGGACAATTGAAACAGTCAAATTGTCAAGATATCCAATAGATCATAACATGTTTAATGATAAATCTGCATTTGTACATCAAATCAAATCAGAAGAATGAGATTCAATTTGACACATACATACTCTTAAGAAAGAAGACTCTCTTAAGCCAAAGAAGATTCCAGTGGAAGAACTTGTTTCAAAAGAGTATCACAAGTACCTTCATGTCTTCTCAAAAAAAGAATCAGAGCAAATGTCCCTCAAAAAGTCATGAGACCATGCAATAGATCCCAAAGATTCTTTTGAGCCAAAAAAAGGTTGAATCATCCCTTTATCTCCTGATAAACAACAGGAAGTCATAGACTTTATCAATGATCAATTATAAAAAGGATATATTAGATCCAGCAAATCTTCACAAACATCACCAGTATTCTTTGTCCCAAAGAAAAATGGACAAAAAAGAATGGTGCAAGATTACCTTACCTTAATGAACACACCATCAATAATAACTACCCCTTACCACTCATATACCAACTCATCAACAAGCTTAAAGACACAAATCTTTTTATCAAAATGAATTTATGTTGGAAATACAACAACATATATATTAAAGAAGGCAACAAATGAAAGCCACTTTCACATGCCATAGAGAATCCTACAAACTGCTCATAATGTTCTTCAGGCTCTGCAACTCCCTAGAAATGTTCCAAACCATAATGAACAAAATATTTGCAAACATGGATATAACAGTTGTTATCTCTATGGACAACCTCATGATCTTTACAAAAACTAACAACACTAAAGAACATGACAAAGTAGTTCTTCAAGTTCTCAAACTCCTAGATGAGAATAACCTCTTTATCAAACCTGAAAAGTATATCTTTTGAACCAAAGAAGTCAAACTCCTTGGAATAATTGTAAATGAAAATGGAATTAAGATGGACAACACAAAAGTGAAAGCTATCCTCAAATGGTCAACACCTTCCTTTGTCAAAGCCATCAGAAGTTTCCTCAGGTTAGCAAACTTTTACCAAAGATTCATCAACAGATATTCCAAACTTGCAAGACTACTCATAAATCTAATCAAAAAAGATGTATTATTTGTTTGGCCAGAATTGCAAGAATTAGCCTTTAATAAACTCAAACAAAGGTTCATCATGGCTCCAGTTCTTGCATATCCTGATATAGATATATAATTTCATCTAAAAACAGATGCTTTAGATTTTGCATCAGATGTAGTGCTCTCTATTCAAATAAATGACAAATGGTATCCAGCTGCATATTCCTTGTATTTCTTTAATCCTGCAGAACACAACTATTCTGTAGCAGATAAAGAAATACTCAATGTCATCAGATTATTGAAATAATGGCAACACTATCTTAAAGAAGTACATCAAGAATTTGAAATATGGAATGATCATGCAAACTTCCAATGGTTTATGTAATGGCAGAATTTAAACTGAAGACAAGCATAATGGACCCAATACCTATTAAGGTTTAATTTCAAATGGATCTACAAGGCAGGAACTCAAATAATAAGAGCAAATGCTTTATCCAAAAGAAAAGACCACATCAATGGAATAGATCAAGACAATTAAGGAATCCAAATCATTTCTGATTCCATAATCAAAACAGTTCAAATCAATACAAATGATGTATTTATCTTGGAAGAAGTCACAAAAATAAAAGAATCTCATTATAACAATAACAAGCTTATCATATTAGATAATTATAATCTCAAAATGGAAATCCTCCAATTACACCATGACATTCCAGCCACAGGACATCCAGAATATGACAAAATACTAGAATTGATCCAACTATCATACACATGGCCACACCTCTTCACATTTATAAAAGACTACATTTCATGCTGTGATTGCTATATATGATTCAAGAATTTAAACCTTGCAATACCAGGAAAACTTCAACCACTATCTATATTTGATGGATCATGGCAAGACATCTCTGCTGATTTCATCACAGATCTACCAGAATCTAATGAATACAACTCCATTTTGGTCATAGTTGACAGATTTTCAAAAGAAACAGAATTTGTGCCTTGTAACAAAATAATCTCAGATCATGGACAACAATCCACATCACATGTCATACAAGATTTGTGCAAAAAGCTAGAAATTACACTGAAATTTTCCATAGCTTTTTGCCTACAGGCAAATGAACAAACTGAACATATGAATTGTGACCTTTAAAAATACCTTTGTATCTTCATGCACATAGGAACCAGCTGCTAACCTCAAGGATGCACCAGATGCAGTAGCCAAGTTCTATAAATCACAACCAAGTGCATTTTGATGACTTTGAATGTCTAAAGCATACTTCTTTGACATTTTCTATCATTGTGGAAAACCAATCTCTAAACAGTCAATACTTCCTTTCAATTGCCTGGAAGTTAATCCTTAAAAAGGGGATAGTATCACAAATACTACATATCTTCTTTATTTTATTTCTATTTTTCCATTATTTTTCCTCTACTCTCCTCTTCACTTCCTTCAACTCAAGTCTCTATAGATCATGTGACTTACACAGCCACATCACATGACAAGTCACATGATGGGCACATCCAGATTTATGATGTTATTATAACATCATAGTCCAAATCCATTAATAAAGTCAATGACCTAGACTCTTATCTCTTATTACTTATCTATGACATCATACCCTCAACCCCAGTGCAATCCTTATTGCAAGATAGTGACTCATCAAAGTATAGCACTGACTCATTGCTTAGTTAGCAATCCACAGCCCTGCTTTATCAAGCCAATGGTATAAATTATTTTTATCTTATACCATGTGCAAGGGTTAGGTTAGTTATCTCTGACCTACCCTAATGTACTTTTAAACTCTGCTTTGGAGTTCTAATTGAATAGTATATAAAGTGGCCAAATTGGAGGCATCTCCCCCAATCTTGTCCTTCTTGGAGTTTTCCCACTTCCTATTGGGCAATTTCCACTATTTAAAGGTATAGTGGAAGATTCTTTGGACACCTGAACTCAGGTTAACACTTACTTCAGCATCTTCTGTCTATTATCTTATTCAGCACTCAACTAATATTGCTTTAGAGTCTAGCAAGATCCAAATAGTAAGTTGGCTGTTTCAATAATGCTTCCTTCTACAATATTAGCAATAAAATCTGGCTTTCAATGAAAAATCTTAAGCTAACTCATGTATCACAAAAATTAATGAAATGATAGATCAGATCATACAATATCATTACTATCAAGAGATTCAATGCCTATAAACTCCAATTGCCAACATCAATAAAAATTGATTCAGTTGTAAATATATTGTGCATTAAATCATATAAAAAATGCCTTCCTGGCCAATCTATATTCAAACCTTCATCAGTTCTGGCAATATAAGACCATAAAAAACAATACATTGTTGAATACATTGTTGATTTATAATCCAAGAGCAAATACCTTGAATATCTTGTCCATTGGAAAAGATATGAAGAAGATAAACACATATGGGAACCAGCTACAAATCTCAAAGACATACCTGACATCATAGCAATATTTCACAAGTCATATACAAATACATCATATCAACTTCATATGGTTGAAGTACAATTCTTTGATCTCTTCTACTATTTCATGGAAAACTAATCTCTAAATAGTTTATACTTTCTTTTGATCATTTGGAAGTTGATCTCTAAAAAGGGGACAGTGTTATAAATGCTATGTATCTCTTTTATTTTATTCCTATTTTTTATATTATCTTTTCTCTTCACTCCTTTCAATCTCAGTCTTTACAAGTCATATAATGGGCACATCCAGATCATGGACCACTCTAGACCTATGATGTTATCATAACATCATAGTCCAGACCTATCAACATAGCCAACAATTTAGACTCTTATTACTTATCACTTATCTATGACATTATATCCTCAACCCTGAATGCAATCCTTATCTCAAGATAGTGACTTATCATAACTCACTATCACTTAGCCTTGAGTCATCACTCAGTCAGCAATCCACAGCCCTGCTTTGTCAAACCAATGGCATAAATCACTTTTATCAAGTATTATATACAAGAGTTGGATTAGTTATCTCTGACCAATAGGATATGATCCAGTTATCTATTATCTATTCTAATATACATTAAAGTTCTGCTTCAGGATTCCAATTGAATAGTATATAAGGCAGCCAAACTGGAGGCATCTCCTCTAGTCTTGTTTTCTTCAGAGTTTTTCCATTTTACTATATGAACATCTCTATTATTGGAGGTCAGTGGCAGATTTTCTGGAAACTCTAACTCAGGTCTTGCTTACTTCAGAAACCCAGCCTATCATCTTATCAGAACTACTAATATTGCTTTGTGGAGTCAGTCAAGATTTATATAGTAAGTTGGTTGTTTTAGTATCCATTTGACTAAGTTTTCCATCCACTTAAAGAACAAGACTTCTTTGTCTTTCCAGTTCTTTGTTTGATTTGATAGATAAAACCACTAGTTTATAGTCAGATTTGGCCCTGGAAAATAGATCTAATGAATATCTAGTAGTTCAAGTAGATTTATTTCAAGAAGTGCTAATGATAAAACTGATTCCTATTAGTATCAAATCCCAATTAGACCTATCTCCCACTAAGGAGAAGACAAAGCATGTATCAAAACTAATTATTTCAAAACAATCAATAAAGTAAAATAGAAAAGAAAAAATATCTAAATCACATTTTAGATATTATAGAGGTATCCAAAAAAATTCTGATGGTAATACTGGATATGCAAGACATGTGGGAAACCACTCAACTACTACAATGAGTGAAAACTCTATTGCAATAACTAATCCTAACACAGTGTGCAAAGCATACTGCAATCAGGATGGAAATATTACCTAACTCCAGTGGAAATAAATATAGTACATATTCTTGGCTACAATATTGCTTCCAAGATCATATGATTTGGATCAGGGGTTGCAGATATATATATATTTTAAAACAACAACCTCATTGCAATAGTTTTTTCACTTTTTATAATAAATAGGTATTTGAGTTCAGTACTTGATATGGCCCTCTTTTGTATTAACCATTGCTTCAATCCTTCTATGCATGCTTTCAATCAATTTCTGACACTCCTAAATTGGTATCTTTTCCCACTCCACCTGAATTCTTTTCCATAACTGCACTACTATATCAGCAGGAGTTTTATACTCTCCAAGTCTTCTCTTGATATATTTTCAAAGGTGTTTAATGGGATTGAGGTTAGGAGACTGTGCAGGCCATATCATACTCTTAAATTCCTATTTATCTAGCCACTCTTTGATCTTTTTGCAAGTATGCTTGGGATCATTGTCTTGGTGAAAAATAATGTTAGAAGAATGAAAATCATAAAACTGCAAAGTATTCTGCAGTTTATTTTTTAAAATCTGAAGATGAAGATCACCATGCATTATACTATTAATCTTGGCAGCATATCCAACACCCTGCCAAGTTATACAGCCCCATGTCATAATAGAATCTCCTCCAAACTTTACAATACTCTCAACCAATCTATCACTAAGGCTCTTATCTGGCTTTTTCCATGTTCATTTGTATTCATCTGATCCTAGGCCATTTATTTTGGTCTCATTTGACCAAATGACATGCTTCCAGTCTTCTATAGTACAGTTCTTGTGAGTATAAGCAAAACCTAAATAAACCTTGCTATACTTAACAAAAAGAAGAGGACTTTTTTTCTTGACTATAGCTCTCATTTCAGATATTTTCAAGTGTTGGTGAACTGTATTTGGATTAAGGGGCTGGTTGATGATATTAGAGAGTATTTTGGTGACTTAAACAGTAGTTTCTGTATTGCCACTAGAGAGAAGATGAATAGTATATCAAATGTTGGTAAAGGAAAGTTTTGATAGATAACCACCAGAGAATTTTGCTAGGTCTGGATACTCTCTAGAGCAAAGTCTACACACAGTAGAAATATTGACATCCAGTTCAAAGACAATAGAGTGAGCAAATTGACCAATATGAAGATTAGCAAGGATAAAAGCTTTATAATCAGCAGAAAAAGATTTCATGATAATAAAAGTAAAAAGACAAGGAGTGTGGGAACATTTTGAAACTCAGACATGATATATATGTATGTATCTTTGTTTATAGCATCAAATAATAGATACTACTATAATATAAATGGCAAATACTGTCTGATCATTTAAAAGTAAAAAAAAACCATTACAATGAGATTGTTGTTTCAAAATGTGTATATCTCTGCAACTCCTGATTCCAATCATATGACCCTGGGAGAAATATTGTAGCCAAGAGTATACACTATATTTATTCCACCAGAGTCAGGCATCATTCCCACTCCTGATTGCAGTTCACTTTACATACTATATTAGGATTAGTTATTGCAATAGTTTTTTCACTTACTATAACTATAAACAAGAGGAGATGAAGGGAAATGAGGAGGAATGAGGGTTAGCCTTAAACTGCACAACAGAAGTAAGAAATCAAGTAGCCAAAGCTGGAGACCTGTTGTCTTTCAGCCCTGTCCTTTTATTCCTAATATATTGTATTACATTATGTTAAGTAGATAGGTAATGATTAAAAGCAGAAATGAAAAGCAGGAGATTAGAGGGATCAGAAGTAGCATCCAGAATTGGATAGAATAAAAGCAAAAGTGATATATATGTAAAAGTGGAGATTAATGTGTTGTAATGATATTAAATTCAAATGAATTAGCTTCAGAGTTTGTTCCAAGTTGTCTGATGAAGTCTAAATGGATAAACTAAGGTTTGTAATTTGGCTAATGGTGAAATCTGAATGTACCAATGTCTACATTTAAAATAAGAAAAGTGCAACATAAGGTAGAAGTATAATACTATCTCTCTTTTAATACTTGTATTTCAGACAAGCTGCAAAACACCTAGAAATTAGATCTGGTCCATATTCTTTGAATAGAGATTGAAAGGTAACTGTATTAAAACTCTAGAGTGGATGTGGTGCAAAAGGGTTGCTCTGGAGAAATTTTAAGACAAATTCTACACAATGGTAAAATTTGAGTGTGGTTCCCAAGTGCAGTTTATTTTGTCATAATCCTTCCAATGGATGAGATATTACAATTGTTGTTCTTTCATCTAAAAGCCAATAATATAGTCTATCTTGTACTCCACAGCATCCTCTGCCACAATTGCATCCAAATGTGAAATTGATTATTCAAAGTGGAGTTTACAATATTTTTTGACTCTAGAGATATTGACTGTGGAATGGATATGAACAGAGTTCAGAAGTTTGATGGTGACTGTGAAACAGCCAACTCACTATATGGATCTTGCTAGACTTCACAGAGTGATATTGATTGAATGTTGATAAAACAATAGACCAAGAAGCTGAAGTATGCAAGATCTAAGTCCAGATGTCTAGGAAATTTTCCACTGGCCTCCAACAGTAAGGATATTCCTATAGTGAAGTGGAGAAAACTCCAAATAGGACAAGAATAGGGGGGACAGCTTGTTACAAATGCTACATATGTCCCTTATTTTATTCCTATCTTTCTATCATTTTTCTCTTATTTCTTTTTTTATTCTCTTTAATTTGAGTCTCCAAAGGTCATGTGACTTACACAGCCACAACATATGACCAGTCACATGATGGGCACATCCAGACCCATGATATCACCATAACATTATTGCCTAGATCCATCAATATAGCCAATAACTTAGACTCCTATCACTTATCATATATTAATGATATCATATCCTTAACCCTGGTGCAACCCTTATCTCAAGATAGTGACTCATCAAAGCACAGCACTGACTCATCACTCAGTCAGCAATCCACAGCCTTGCTTTGTCAAATCAATGGCACAAGTCACTCTTATTATACACTATGAGTAAGGATTAGGTTAGTTATCTCTGACCAATAGGATATGATCCAGTTATCTATTACCTATCCTAATGTACATTCAAGCTCCACTTTGGAGTTCTAATTGAATAGTATATAAGATAGCCAAACTAGAGATGTCTCCCCTAGTTTTGTTCTTCTTAAAGTTTCCTCCACTTTCTATTGGATAATCTCTACTATCCAGAGGTATAGTGGCAGATTTCCTGGACACCTGGACTTAGGTTGATGCTTACTTTAGCACCACCAGCCTATTGTCTTATCACACTCAATTAATATTGTCCTTTGGAGTTTAGCAAGATCCAAATAGTAAGTTGGCCATTTCATTGGAACAAAACTGTACTTTCCTTAACTTCCACCCTACCACCTCTACTATAGGCTTATCCTTCATCAGGACAAGTTCCATCATTGTCAAAACTTATTATCTTTGACACTTATTTTATTTTAACAATTGTATTAGCCACCAGTTAGTATAACTTGGTGTAGGTCATAAGATGAGATGGACACTTGCTGGTACTAGTTTCCATCCTCTTTCAAGTCATATTTGGTGCCTCATATATCAGAAATATTGGACAGGAAGTCCTGGTTGCAGTTATGAAGAAGAAAGATGTTCTCCTCACCTGGTATTGACCAATTGCACACAGCCATTAGAAAATAGCTGACATTAGCACAGGATAACACTAGAGTACTGGCTAAGTAAAGAACTCCACTAGATTATAGAATATTATCAGAGAGTTGAGCCTTACTCCTTATCTATTCCATCAGACATTAATCCAAACAACATTGAATTAGAAGACTACAAGCAATAGATCACTTGCTCATTACCACCATTAGCATGTGAACAAATGTCTGACTGGCTTGACTAGTTTAGCCACTTGCCAGCATATTCTATCTCTAAGAGATCATCCATCTTTCTCATCCAATCAATAAATTTGCACTTTATGAGAATAGCTCTATGTTTCATATTACAACTATCATCTATCCACACCCAACTCTTATTCTTTAGCCACATGTCATTAAATTAATATCCTAGAGTACTACCCCTTATTTCCTTCATCACAGATCAAACACCACAGCCATTGGTTCTGGTATTTGCAAACTTCTTTGTGAAATATAGATTAATGTAGATGTCAACAATATTATTTGAAAAGAAATTCAACTGGACTTACAGCAGCTCACTGCTACTAAATACAGATAGAAACAGCTAGACCATAATCCACCACTATAATGACACCACCCCTACTAAATACCAAATAAAGAGAGACCTCTCCATCCTTGTTCTTCTATTTACTATACTTGGATTCATCCTTATAATCCTGGTGCTAACTTTGGCCCTCATATCTCTACTTTATACTGTTATTTCCTCCTTAACATACCTTACCATTACCATCACAACTATAATAGACACTAAATCTATCATAGTTGAATCTAGAGCTCCTCCTCTTTACTAGAATATAACTCCACTTACTTGCCAAGATGCAATAGAGAATGTGAGAGAATATTTTCAAGCACCTCAACAACTACCTCAATATCTTCACTCTATTTCAAGGAAAGGGAAAAGAGAAATTCTCAAAGTCTATGTTAAAAGAGCCTTACAGATTAGAGCTCATGCAACACAAGTAGAAATCAATCTCACTCCAAGACCTACTCAAAAAGATTCTTCTACAGAAGAAAAAATCTTAAATGAAGACAAATGAACTTTATATTCACACTCCTTGTTATCTTCCTCATCCTCATATTTTGCTTTACAGCCATCATCATTTCTATCATCCTTAAAAATGGAAACCAATCCATTTTCATTCAATTTTCCTTGATAGCTCAGCTATTTCAACTAGTTCAAGAGAGTGGATTTTCTCTATAATAAGTTGTATAATGTGATCATCTGAGTTTACCTTGAATATTTCAGTTCCTTAATTAATTAACAAAGCCATGAGGTCATCTTGGTAATCAAAGTCTATGACTCCTGCACTAGTGTGGATTCTAGATTTGACAGCTAGTCCACTTCTAGGGGCAATTCTTCCATAGGCATCTAAAGGTATTGCCACTTGAATATTAGTATTGATGACAGATTACTGTCCTGGTAGAATATCTTTAGATTTGAATGAATAGAGATCTAAATCTACAGCATATATTGATTTATAAGTTGGAATTTTGGTTTTTTTGGATGTTTTTCAAATTGGTAATTTCAATAGTAAAGAGATTTGCATAACTTGTTTGGAAGTGATTTTGCAGACTTGAATATTCTAAGGATTTAAGCCTGAGGAGCTTTTCCCCTTGTATTTGGAATCTTTTATATTGAAGAAGAATACATTTATTTCTTCATAGTTTATGCCTCTAACAGCACAAGGAAGCTCTTTGTCTTCTAAGTCTTTTGATTCAGAGTTGGATTCTGAATTTGTGCCTAGAGCTTGGACTTTTCTTGATTTCTTGAATCTTCTATCCTTACCTTTGGACTTACTTTTTGATCTAAGTTCTTTTGTGAACTTTGATCTGTTCATTAGGTGGAACTTGCAAAGGTGTGAACATCTTCCTATTTTATAATAGATATGATATTCCTTTGAGCACTTGTCTACCCAATGTCCTTCTTCTTTGCAATTGTAGCATTTTGCAATTTCTAACACATCTATATCCATGGCATATTTATTGCATCTGGATTGATATGAAAAAAATTTCTTTAGTGAGGAAAAGAAGCAATACCCTTCCTTTGTTTGGCTAATTTGTTGAATGACTTGAACCATGTCTTCAACCATATGTTTTCATTGTTTGGTTTGGAACATCTCTTCTATAATGTCTTTTTTTGTGTTGTTTTCTAACAACCAAACTCCAAATTGATCTGGGATACTAGATTGGAAGAAAAGGATTTGCTATTTCAATACAAATACATTAATGAAAAGGCAATCTTATTTGAATTAACTGATCTCTCTAGTTGCCCAGTCTTTTTACAACTGTGGTCAGAAGGTATCTTCAATCTTCCTTGTAAGGTGTCACTAGCATGTGAGATCTGAAGTTTGATCTACAAGTTTAGTGATTTCATTTTCAGCAAAGTGTGATCCTTTGAATCCTTTGAATCTTGATAGGATTATGTAGGCACATGCTTTGATGTTAACTTCTATATTGTATTGTTCTGGTTTGAAAGTGCTTGAAATTAAGGTGGAGAATTGCTTGGGGTTGCAATCAATCCATGCTTTGATCTTAGTCCACCATTCTTCAAACTTTGATGGAGATCCATCATAGGTTCTAGGATCTGAAAATACTTCTACTTTTAAAAATCCTACAAATGATTGAGGTTTTTAATTATGAGTTCCTGTTCCTGTCCATTGGTATAAACCAAGGAGTTGCTTGGAGTGGTTCTTAGCTTTGCATTGTGCTATGACTGCATCAGTTAACTGTTGAGCTGCAGTTCTGAGATCCATTTCAAGTTGGATCCTTTCATTGTTAACTTGATTGAGTTGTTGTTTGGCATTTTGCAATGTGGTTAAAACAACTCTCTATTCTTGTTGAGTAATTCTTGCTGTGCTAGCAGCAGCACTAGATGAGGCTGGATCAGATATGTTGAATAGATAAAATGGAAAAGGATTTGTATTAACTCAAATGAGTTAGTACTTGTCTAATGAAACTACTGTGTTTGTATATCTCTCTCAGTACATACTATGGAATATAGGGAGATGACAGATTTAGTATGCAATAATGGCCAATCAGTCACTATTGCTCTAGATGGGATTTGAAGAGGTGAAATCTCTATATTTTGAAGAGAATAAAATTCAATATCTTGAGTTTCTTAATGGAAAGTGTCAGATACAAATGGTGAATGAGATGATAAGGAAAATAATGATGAAAAAAAGAACAATGATTAGGATAATGTTCATCAATCATCAATCATTGTTGTTGTTGTTATTCTACAAATTATTGGCAATGTTGAGATCAGCAGGTATTGGCAATTCAATAGTGAATCTATAGATATGGTCAGGAGCTTTGAAGGAGAAGTGAATGGAAATGGGTTGGTTTCCATTTTTGAGAATGACAGAAACAATTATTGCTGTAAAGCAAAAGAAGAATGTAAGAGCTACAACAAGAAGTGTGAATGTAAAGTTTATTCAGCTGTGGTGTTTAATGCATGATAGAGAAAGTGAGATATGGATGTTCTAGGATAATAGTTTGATGACATGCAGCTAGAGGAGAGGCATTGGGTATATATGGATGGTGGTTGTGATATAGGGTGTGGGGCCATTCTCATAGAGTATCAATCTATTTATTTACTAAAAGGAGTCACTGATCTCTTAGAACTGAAGTATACTGGCAAGTGGGTGAACCAATTGGACCAGTCTGGGATTTGTTCACACATAAGTAGTGATAGTGAGTGAGCTAGTTGCTGCTTGTAACCTTCTGGTTTAATATTGTTCAAGTTGATATTTAAGGAGATGGATGAGGAGCAAGGCTCAACTCTCTAGTAGTTCTGGATAACTTGATAAAGCTCTTGACTCAACTCATAGTCTTGGTTAATTCTATGCTAATGTCAGCTATTCTCTAATGGCTGTATGTAACTGGTCAATATCAGATGAGAAGAATGTCTTTCTCCTTCATAACTGTAACTAGGACTTCCTGTCCAATGTTCCTGACATATGAGGTCCTGAATATGACTTGCAAGAGGGTGAGCACTAGTATCAGCAAGTGTTAGTCTTGTTTTATAACCTATACCAAGTGTACTAACTGGTGGCTGACTCAATTAGAGAATAAAGTGAATATCAAAAATGAAGTTTCTTTGACAGGGATGGTACTTATCCTGATGAAGAATAACCCCATCCAACTGAGAGGTAGTAGAGCAGAGATAGAGATGGATAAAGTCTTGTCCTAATGAAATGGCCAATTTACTATTTGAATTTTGCTAGACTCTAAGGGCAATATTAGTCAAGTGCTGAGTAAGACAATAGGCAAGTAATGCTGAAGTAAGCATTAATCTGAGTCCAGGTATCCAGGAAATCTCCCACTATACCTCCAGATAGTGGGAATTATCCAATAGAAAGTGGAGGAAACTCCAAAAAAAAACAAGACTAAGGGAATGCTGTTATAATAGATCCAGGTGGGATCTAGTGTAGTCCCTTATAGTACTACAAAGATAATTAGATCAAGGGTTTGGCCTAGCAACAGCTATCTAAGGGACAAAGGTTCATTTAAGAAGAATCTCAGAAAGAATGAAGTGGGTGGGCAAGTGAAGAGCTTTCCAATAGTAGGATGAGAGGTCAAGTGTTCACTCAAGTGTAGAACAAGGACCATGAAGTATATTTCCAAGGCTTAGGAACTAAGGGAGAATAGAGGAGAAAGAGAAGAACAAGAGTGAGGAGTGAAGAACTAAGAAGAGCAGTTTATATACTATTGTACAGCTGGTTTAGAGCAGGCATAGAAAGTCATGGAGAATTGTGGAAAGTTGTGGAAGTTTGGAATAAGGCTATATGCTGATGAAGTGTTGGGATTATAACTCAATGAAGATAAGTCAGCACATTAGTAAAAAAAGAAGTAAGGATTGAGTAAGGGTCAAACTCTTGCTTTGGCTCAATAGTAAAAGAAAAGAATAGAGAAGAGGAAGAAAAGGAAATGTAACAAATGCCTCCAGTTTGGCCACCTTATATACTATTCAATTAGAACTCCAAAGCAGAGCTTAAAAGTACATTAGAGTAGGTAATAGATAACTGGATCATATCCTATTGGTTAGAGATAATTAACCTAACTCTTGCATATGGTACAAGATAAAAGTGACTTGTGCCATTGGCTTGATAAAGCAGGGCTGTGGATTGCTGACTGAGTGATGAGTTAGTGCTGTGCTTTGATGAGTCACTATCTTGAGATAAGAGTTGCACTGGAGTTGAGAGTATGATATTATAGATAAAAAATAAGAAATAAGAATCTAGGTTGTTGGCTATGTTGATGGATTTGGGCTATGATGTCATGATGATGTCATGAGTCTAGATGTGCCCATTATGTGACTTGTCATGTGACCTGTGGAGACTTGAATTGAAGGGAATAAAGAGGAGAGTAAGAGAAAAATGATGGAAAAATAGCAATAAAATAAGGGAAATATGTAGTGTTTATAATACAAACTCCTAGACAAAAATGACCTCTTCATAAAACCTGAAAAGTATACCTTTTGAACCAAAGAAGTTGAATTCCTTGGAATGATTGTAAATAAAAATGGAATTAAAATGGAGAACTCAAAAGTGAAAGCTATCCTCAAATGGCCAACACTTTCCATAGTCAAAGCTATCAGAAGTTTTCTCAATTTAGCCAACTTCTACCAATACTTTATCAATGGATATTTCAAACTTACAAAATCTCTAATAGATCTAATCAAGAAAGACACACCATTTGTCTAAACAGAACAGCAAGAACTAGCCTTTATCACACTCAAACAAAAGTTCACCATAGCTCCAGTTCTTGCATACCCTGATATAGATGCACAATTCTGCCTAGAAATAGATGCCTTAGATTTTGCATCAGGCACAGTGCTTTCTATCTAGATAAACAACAAATGGCATCCAGTCACATATTCCTCCTACTTTTTTAACTTTGCAAAATACAACTATTCTATTGTAGATAAAGAGATGCTCAGTGTCATCAGAGCATTAGAATATTGGTGATATTACCTTGAAGGAGCACACCAAGAGTTTGAAATCTGGAATGATTGCAACATCAAAATCTAAACCAAAGACAAGCAAGATGGATCCAATACCTATCAAGATTCAACTTCAAATGGGTCTACAAGGCAGGAACTCAAATGGTAAAGGCCAATACTTTATCCAGAAGAGAAGACCATGCTGATGAAATAAACCAAGACAATCAAGGAATCCAAATCCCATTATGATAATCATGACAAAATCATCATACCAGATGATCATGACCTCAAAATGGAAATCCTCTGACTATATTATGATACTCCAATTGCAGGACATCCAAATTATAATGAGATATTATAATTGATCCAACAATCATATATATGGCCACACCTTTCCACATTTGTAAAAGATTACATTTCATGCTGTAACTGTTGTGTATAATTCAAAGATTCAAATCTTGCAATCACAGGAAAACTTCAACCACTTCCAATACTTGATGGTCCATAGCAGGACATTTCTGCTGATTTTATCACAGATTTGCTAAAATCCAATGGATATGACTCCATCTTGATTGTAGTTGACAGATTTTCAAAAGAAACAGAATTTATGCCATATAATAAAACAATTACTGCACTGAAAACAGCAAAACTTTATCTGACACATATATGAAAAATTCATGGCCTTCCCCAAATAATAATCTCAGATTGTGGTCCACAATTCACATCATATGTCATAAAATATTTGTGCAAAAAGATTGGAATCATGCCAAAACTTTCCATAGCTTTTCATCCACAAACAGATGGACAAACCAAATGAATGGATTGTAATCTCCAACAATACCTTTGTATTTTCACATCTGAAAAACAACATGAATGGGTTGAATAGTTATCAATTGTACAATTCTCCTACAACTTGAAAAGGCAAATTTCTATATAGAAGGCACTCTTTAATGTTATACATTTCTATATCCCTTGACTTGGATTCAAACAACATTAGTCTAAAGCACCAGCTGCTGATGACTTTGTTGATCAAATCAAAGACACAGTCAAACAAGTCAAAGAAAATTTGATAACAGTACAAATCCATATAAAAATTCAAGCAAACAAACATTGCTCAAGTGCATCACAATACATCATTGGCAATAAAGTCTGGCTTTCAATAGAAAATCTCAAGTGACCTCATCCATCACACAAATTAACAGAACAATGGATCAGATCTTACAATATCATTAATATCAAAGGATTCAATACCTATATACTTCACCTTTCTTCATTAATGAAGATTTGCCCAGTTGTAAATGTATTGCACATCAAATCATACAAAGAATGCCTTTTCAGCCAATTCACATTCAAACCCAGACCAGTTCTAGTCACAGAAAATTGTAAAGAACAATATGAAGTGAAATATATTGTCAATTCAAGGTTCAAAGGCAAACATCTTGAATATCTCATCCATTGGAAAGAATATAAAGATGACAAATGCACATGGGAACTCACTGAAAACCTCAATGATGCCCCTGATACTGTAGCCAAGTTCCACAAGTTACAACCAAGTACATCTTGCTGACTTTGCATGTCTAAAGTATAATTCTTTGATATCTTCTACTATTATGGAAAACCAATCTCTGAACAGTCAATATTTCCTTTCAATAATCTGGAAGTTAATCCTTAAGAAGGGAATAATGTTACAAATACTATGTATCTCTCTTATTTTATTTTTATTTTTCTATCATTTTTTCCTTATTCCTCTCTTTATTCTCTTCAACTTAAGTCTCCACAGGTCATATGACAAGTCACATGATGTGCACATCCAGATCCATGATGTCATTATAACATCATTGCCCAGATCCATCAACACAACCAATAATCTAGACTCTTATTTATTATTATTTATTTATGACATCATATTCTCAAACCCAGTACAACCTTTATCTCAAGATAGTGACTTATCACTTAGTCAGCAATCTACAGCCCCACTTTATCAAGCCAATGGCACAAGTCACTTTTATTACACATTATGTGCCAGAGTTAGGTTAGTTATCTCTAATCAATAGGATATAATCCAGTTATCTATTATCTACCCTAATATATATTCAAGCTCTGCCTCAGAGTTCTAACTGAATAATATATAAAGTGGCCAAACTAGAGGTGTCACCTCCAGTCTTGTCCTCCTTGGAGTTTTCCCCACTTTCTATTGGATAATCTCCACTATCCAGAGGTATAGTGGCAGATTCCCTTGACACCTGGACTTAGTTTAACACTTACTTAGTGTTCCTAGTCTATTGTCTTATTACAAGCACTAATATTGCTCTTTAAAGTCTAGTAAGATCCAAACAGTAAGTTGGCTGTTTTAATATATAAAAACATGTGACATCAAAAGGTACCTTTTGTATGGAGGATTGCCTTTTGGAGTTGTAAGAGAACTGCACAATTGGTAATCATTCAACTCATTCATGTTGTTTTTCTAATGTAAAGATGTAAAGATATTATTGAAGGTTGCAATTCATTTGTTTGATTTGTCCATCTATTTATAAATGAAAAGCTATGGATAATTATAGCATTATTCCAAGCTTTTTGCATAAATCTTTCATAACATGAGAAGTGAATTATGGACCACAATCTGATATTATTGTTTGAAGAAGGCCATGGATTTTTCATATATGTGATAGATAGAGTTTTGCTGTTTCCAATGCAGTGATTGATTTGTTACATGGTATGAATTTTGTTTCTTTTGAAAATCTGTCAATGATAACCAATATGAAATTATATCTGTTGGATTCAAGCAGATCTGTGATAAAATTGGTAGATATGTCTTGCCATGATTCTTTAGATATTGGAAGTGAAGTTTTTTGGATGTTGCAAGATTTAAGTCCTTAAATCATGCACAGCAATCACAGCATGTAATATAATCTTTTACAAATGTGGAAAGATTTGGCCATATATATGATTGTTGGATCAATTCTAATGTCTTGTCATAATAAAAATGTCCTACAATTGGAATATCATGGTGTAATTATACAATTTGAATATAAATTTGTCATTGGTGTTGATCTGTATTTTCTTGATTATGAAATTGGAGATGATTTGAATTCTTTGATTATTTTGATCTATTTCAATAGCATAATCTTCTCTTTTGGATAGAGCATCTGCTTTTATCATTTGAGTATTTGCCTTGTGGATCCATTTGGAATTGAATCTTGATAGATATTGGGCCCATCTTATTTGTCTTTGATTTAGATTCTAATGTTTCATAAACCATTGAAGATTTGCATAATTGTTCCAGATTTTAAATTCTTGGTGTGCTCCTTTGAGGTAATGTTGCCATTGTTCCAATGCTCTAATGACACTAAGCATTTATTTATCTGCTACAGGGTAATTGCATTCTACAGGATTAAAGAAGTATGAGGAGTGTGCAACTAGATTCCATTTGTTATTTATCTGGATAAAGGGCACTACACTTGATGCAAAGTCTAATGCATTTATTTCAAGGCAAAATTATACATCTATATTTGGATATGCAAGAATGGGGGTGGTGGTAAATCTCTTTTTAAGGAGATTAAATACAAGTTTATGTTGTTGTGTCCATGCAAATGGAATGTCTTTCTTGATTAGATCTATAAGGAGTCTTGTGAGTTGGGAATATTCATTAATGAAGTATTAGTAGAAATTTGCTAATCCAAGGAAACTTTTGACAGCTTTGACTGTTGTAAGTGTAGGCAATTCAAGGATAGCTTTTACTTTTAAATCATCTATTTTGATTCCATTTTTGTTTATGATCATTCCAAGGAATTTGACTTCTTTAGTTTGGAAAATACATTTCTCTGGTTTGACAAAGAGGTTATTTTTATCTAAGAATTTGAGGACTTGAAGAACTATCTTATTGTATTCTTCTGGATTATTAGTCTTCATAAATATCATGAAATTGTCCATGTTGATAATAACTATTGTGCCCATATCTGCAAATATTTCATTTATCATGATTTGGAATGTTGCTAGAGAGTTGCAGAGTCCAAAGAACATTACAGGTGATTTATATAATTCTCTGTGATATATGAAAGTGGCTTTCCATTCATTGCTTTCTTTAATATATATATTGTTATATTTCCAATATAGATCCATTTTTGTAAAAAGCTTTGCATCTTTAAGCTTATCTACTAGGTGGGATATGAGTGGAAGGAGGTAGTTGTTCTTGATAATATGCCCATTAAGATGTTAGTAATCTTGAACCATTATTTTGTGTCCATCTTTTTTTGAAATAAAGAATACTGGTGGAGTTTGTGAAGATTTATTGGATCTGATATATTCTTTTCATAGTTGATTATCTATGAAGTGTAAGACTTCTTTTTGTTCATTAGGAGAGAGTGGAATGATTTGACTTTTCTTTGGCTCAAAAGAATCTTTAAGATTAATTGCATGATCCCAAGATTTTCTAAGGGGTGTGTACTCTTATTTTTTTTTGAGAAGACATGGAGGTACTTGTGATATTCTTTTAGAACAAGTTCTTCCATTGGAATCTCCTTTGGCTTGGAAGAGTTTTTTTTTTTGAAAGCATATATATGTTGGACTAAATCTTATTCTTTTGATTTAATCTATCTTACAAATGTGGATTTATTGTTTAGTACAATACAGTTGATTGTGCATCTTGAAAGTTTGACTGTTCCAGTTGTTCAATCAATTTCTGGATTATGGCATTTAAGCCATATATAACCAAGGATGACTTGGTGTCTATCTAAGTCAGTGACTCCAGCAGTGATTTGTTCAGTGTCCTTGATAATCTATATAGATTTTAGCAGCATAGGTAATGTTGCCTATGAAGTTTGGAGTTTCATCTATATTGTAAACTTTTATAGGTTTTAGAAGCTGTTTGAGAGGAAGTTGGATTTTCTTTGTCTATGTTCAATTGAAAAATATGGTATTTGCTCCACTATCTAAGAGTGCAAAGGCTTTAACAAATCTATGGTGAAATCTGAGGGAGACAATTTGAATAGGCATTATAATGTCTTGCTTTGAAAAGGATCTAATTCTGAGATCTTCTAATGAGGATGTACATGGATTGATTCCTGTGGATTCAAATCTTGTCTACTCTTTTCATTGTAGATAGCTCCACTACTTCAACCATTTTAAAAGAATAGATTTTCTCTATGATGGGTTGTGTAATGTGATCACCAAAGTTTATCTTAAATATTTCAGTTCCCTGGTTTATTAACAGAATCATGAGATTTCCTTGATAATCAGACTCTATGACTCCTTACTAATGTAGATTCTATATTTGACTGCTAGTTCACTTCTAGGGGCTATTATTCCATAAGCATCTCAAGGTATTGTCATTTGAATATTAGTATTAATAATAGATTGCTGTCCTGGTAGAATATCTTTGGATTCAGATGAATAAAAATCTAGATCTGCAGCATATTCTAATCTGCAGGTTGGAATTTTTGCTTTTTCTGATGTTTTTCAAATTGGAAGTTTTACTGGTGGTGGGATTTGTATAACTTTTTCAAGAGTATTTTTATAGACTCAAACATTCCAAGAATTTAAGTCTAAGGGGCTTTTCCCTTTTGTTTGGAATATTTCATGTTAAAGAAGAAGGTGTTCATTTCTTTGTAATTCATATCTCTAATAGCATGAGGAAGGTCTTCATCTTTTGATTCAGAGTTGAAATCTGTATCTATATCCATGGCTCAGACTTTCCTATATTTCTTGAATCTTCTTTCCTTGCTTTTGAACTTATTTTTTGATCCAAGTTCTTTGGTAAGCTTTGATCTGTTCATTGAATGGAATTTCCAAAGATATGAGTATTTTCCTGTCTTGTGACATATTTAGCATTTCTTTGAGCATTTGTCTGCCCAATGTCTTTCTTCTTTGCAATTATAGCATTTAGCAATCTCTAGTACATCAACATCCATAGCATATTTATCACATTTGGATTGATACAAGGAGAACTTTTTGGAAGAGATAAAAAGACAGTACTCTTCCTTTGTTTGACTGATCTGTTGAATAACTTGTATGGTTTCTTCAGCCATATTATTTCATTGTTTGATTCAGAACATTACTTCTATGATGTCCTTTCTTGTGTTATTTTCTAACAACCAAACTCTGAATTGATCTGGAATATCAGATTGGATGAATAGGATTTGCCATTTTGATACAAACATGTCTGTGAAGAGGCAATCTTTCTTAAATTAACTTATCTCTTGAGTTGCCCAATATTTTTATAATTGGGGTCAAAAGATTTCTTCAATTTTTCTTGTAAGTTATCACCACATTATTAGCTCAGATGTCTGATCTACCAATTTGACAATTTAATTTTCAGCAAAGTGTGATCCTTTGAATCCTTTTAGTATTGATAGGATTGCATAGGCACATGCTTTGATATTGACTTCAGTATTGTATTGTCCTGGTTCAATTGTGTCTGGAATTTGCATTGTGAATTGCTTTGAATTGCAATCTATTCATGCTTTTGTTTTGGTCCATTATTCTTTGAACTTTGATGGAAATCCATTATAAATTCCAGAATTTGAAAATATTTCTATTTTTGAAGATCCTATAAATGGTTGAGGTTCTTTTGTTTGATTTCCTATTTCTATCCATTGATATAGGCCAAGAAGTTGTTTGGATCAGTTCTCAACTTCCTGTTGGGAAGTAATAGCATTGGAAGTTGTGTGATGGTAGTTCTAAGGTCACCTTCAAGTTGATTCCTTTTGACTTTGAACTTGATTAAATTATTGTTTGGCATTTTGTAAGGCAGTTAGTACTGCTATCCATTCTTGTGGAGTAATTCAGGCTATGCCAGCAGTAGCTCTAGGTGAGGCTGAGTTAGACATGTTGACTAAAAATGTGGAAGTTAGGAAGTATGTTTTGTATTAACTCAAATAAGTTAGTACAATTGTCTAATGAAATCTACTATATCTGAATATATTTCTTAGTATATATCATGGGATATAATAAGACAACAGAGTTAGAATGTACTGGCCAATCAGTCACCAATACTCTAGGTGGGACTTGTAGAGGTGGAATTTCTATGTCTTAAAGCAAGTAAAATTCTAGATCTTGGTTTTCTTGATGAAAGTGTCAAATACATATGATGAGAGAAGTGACAAGAATAATAACAATAAAAAGAAGTATGATGGTGATGATAATATTCATCACCAACCATTGTTATCATTGTTGTTGTTGTATAAGTTGTCAGCTACATTAAAGTCAACAAATACGAGTAATTTAATGGTGAATCTATAGATGTGATTTGGAGCTTTGAAAGAGAATCAAATGGAAACTGGTTAATTTACATTCCTGAAGATGGTAGAGATAATTATTGCTATAAAGCAAATGAGAATTGTGAGAAGGAGAATTAAAAATATGAGTGTGAAATTCATTTATCTTTGTTGAGAGTTTTTTCTTCAATAGAAGACTCTTCTTTCTTTTCTTGATCTTGAAATGAGGTTGATTCATACTTGTGCTGCTCAGGCTCTGATCTCATGAGCTCTTTCAACATAAACAGTAAGGATTTCTCTTTGTTTTTCTCTTGGAATAGGGCAGAGGTGTTGAGGTAGTTGTTGAGGTGCTTGAAAGTATTCTCTTAGGTTTCCAACTGTGCCTTGGCAAGTAAGAGAAGTTCTATTCTGATAAGGTGGAGGTGTCTGGGATGTAGTTATAATATCTCTAGTACTTATTGTAATCTTGGCAGCATAGAGTATAAATATGAGGGTTAAAGTTAACACTAGGATTGTAAGGATAAACCCAAGTACAATCAGTATATGAACAAGAATGGAAATATCTTGCTCTATTTGATACTTGATAGAAGTGGTGCCTAACCTAATTGAAAACTGGATGTGGACATCTAACAAGTTCTCTATTAGCTACTTGCTGTATACCAAGCTGAATGCCTTCTCTAATAAGATTGTTGACCTTCTGGTTGATCTATATCTCATGGAGAAGTTCATGTAGTCCACTACCAATAGTGGTGGTATCTGATCCATAGTGGAGAGAGTGTGGAGTAGAGGCACAGGGATAGTAATTTGATGATATGTGACTAGAGAATAAGTTGCTAGTGTATATAGATGGTGAGTATTGTTATGAATGCTATATATCTTCCTTATTTTATTTCTATTTTTTTCATTATTTTTCTCTTATTTCTCTCTTCATTCCGTTCAACTTAAGTCTCCACAGATCACATGACTTACACAGCCACATAACATGACAAGTCACATGATGTGCACATCCAGACCCAGAACATCACCATAACATCATAGCCCAGATCCATCAATATAGCCAATGATCTAGATCTTTATCTCTTATTGCTTATCTATGACATCATACTCTTAACCCTGGCACAACCCTTATCTCAAGATAGTGACTCATCAAAGCACAGCACTAACTCATTGCTTAGTTAGCAATTCACAGCCTTACTTTATCAAGCCAATGATACAAGTTACTCTTATCTTGCACTATGTGTAAGGATTAGGTTAGTTATCTCTGACCAATAGGATATGATCCAGTTATCTATTACCTACCCTAATGTACTTTTAAGCTCTGCTTTGGAGTTCTAATTGAATAGTATATAAGGTGGCCAAACTAGAGATGTCTCCTCCAATCTTGTTCTTCTTGGAGTTTTCTTCACTTTCTATTAGGTAATCTCCATTGTTCAGAGGTATAGTGGCAGATTCCCTAGACACCTGGACTTAGGTTAACACTTACTTCAACATTACTTGCCTATTGTCTTACTTAGCACTTGACTGATATTGCCTTTAAAGTCTAGCAAGATCTAAATAGTAAGTTGGCCATTTCATTAAAACAAGACTTTATCCATTTCTACCTCTACTATACACCATCTTTCTTATGGGCTTATCTTTCAATAGACAAGTACCACCCTTGTTAAAAACACTTCATCTTTAACATTCACCCCATCCTCTCAATCAAGTTAGTCACCAGTTAGTATAACTTGGTGCAGGTCATAAGACAAGACTGATACTTGCTGGTACTAGTATTCACTCTCTTACAAGTCATATTTGGCATCTTATATGCCAGAAACATTGGACAGGAAGTCCTGGCTGCAATCATGAAAAAGGAAGATATTCCTCTTACCTGATATTAACCAATTGCACATAGCCATTAGGGAAAGCTGACATTAGTATAGGATGAACCAAGACTATGAGCCAACTGAAGAGCTTTATTAAGTCATAGAAACCTATCAAAGAGTTGAGCCTTGCTCCTTATCCATTCCCTCAGACATTGATCCAAATAATGTTAAGCTAAAAGATTACAAGCAGCAACTAGCTCACTCACCACCACCACTTATTCATAAACAGACCCCAGACTGGCCTGATTGATTCAGCCACTTGCCAGTATATTTGACACCTGAGAGATTGCCAATCCTTCTTAGCCAACCACTAGATTTATATCCTATAAAAATAGCTCCACAACCCATATCATAACTACCATCAATATATATTTAACCTCTTTCTTTTAGCCATGTGTCATCAAATTATCACCCTAGCATTTTCACCCTACATTCTCTCCACCACAGATCAATACCATAGCTGTTGGTTTTGGTATCTGCAAACTTCTGTATAAGATACAGGTCAATATAGACATTAACAATCTTATATAAAAAGGAATTTAACTGGGTCTACAACAGCTTGTCACTACTAAATACAGACAAAGACAGCCAGATTGTAATTCACCACCACAACACCATTCCTACCAAGTACCAATCAGAGAGAAACATTCATCCTCATCCTTTATTGACCATACTTGGATTCATTCTTACATCTCTAGCATTGACTTTGGTCCTCATATCTCTACTCTACATCCTCATCTTCTCTTTCAACTACCTTACTATTACTGTCACAATTATGATAGACACTAGATCTATCCTAGTTGAACTTAGAGCCCCTCTCTCTTACCAGAATAAGATCCTACTTACTCATCAAGGCACAATTGAGAACTTGAGAGAACATTTTCAAGCTCCTTAACAATTTCTTTAATATCTTTGCTCTATTCCAAGAAAAAGACAATGAGAAATTCTCAAAGTTTATGCTGAAAGAGCCTGACAAATCAGAGCTTATGCAGTACAAGTGGGAATCAACTTCACTCCAAGACCTATAACAGAAAACTCTTCTTTAGAAAAAACTCTACATAAAAATGAATAAATTATATATTAGCAATTCTTATTCTTGCCATCACAATCCTTCTTTGCTTTACAGCAATTATTGTCTCAACTATCCTCAAAAATGGAAACCAACTTATTTTTATTTGATTCTTATTTAAAGCCCCTAACCATACATATAGATTCACCATTGAATCACTGGTATCTGTTGACCTCAACACTGCTGATAATTCATGGAATAACAATGATAACAATGATTGGTGATTGATGAACATCATCCTAATTATTGTTCTCTTCTTCATTATTATTCTCCTTATTATCTCTCTCACCACTTGTATTCAACACTTCCATCAAGAAATTTGAGATACTAAATCATATTCTCTTCAATATA
>JBBPKA010000141.1:0-73678 GCA_038088995.1 Guyanaporus albipodus
CGACCCGACGGACTTTCAGGGTTGCCGCCGTTCTGGACTTTGCAATCGACGGGTAACATTGAGGGCCTGACAAGGTTTTACGTGGTTTGCTGACTTGTATGTTGAAATTTTCAATGCGATATACCCGAACACGTCACTCTCCGTGCTAGGACCTGATTTGTGCGTTCGGCTTGAGGGCCAGAATGAAGAACGAGGTGAGTGACCTGAAATTGAACGCGTTGTATCCTGGCCGGGCGTTTCGAATAAGACGCATCCACGAACTGGGAAACACGCGGGTCCGTGCTGGGCGCTAACGGACCACGGTGTCGCCAGGCCAGTTGTGGCCCCTTCTTCACCCTATCACTTAGCACGCGATCCAGAGGCCTGTACGGATGATACAAGCGTTCATGGGGAGGAGTCATCTCTGAGACAGCCCAAGAGCTTCCGATTGATTTCGCCTACGAAATCATGATATGAGTATATGGTCCGCTGAAGGACATCCGCAGTTGTAGTGTTCGATAGATTTCATGATGTCAAAAAGTAATTCGAATAGACCTACTCCTTCGTCACTCGGTTTCTTCACCAGAGTTGATGTCGCCACATGAGATTGATGGCTCTACTGGTGTCGGTAGATTTTTAGGTGGTGCCATGGTGCTCTCTGGCCAGTTCATCAGGACTCGTTTTTTTCAGCGACCGAAATAGGTGTGTAGGCCCGCTATAGTTTGGCACTCTAGATCACGTGCAGTACAGTATATGTCTCACCGCTCCTCGTCTAGATAAGAGTAGTTTACCTAGCCACGGTGGGCAACACTGAGATAGACCACGATCTATAGGGCGACTATGCGGTGCGAGGACAAGGTAAACTACTCTTATCTAGACGAGGAGCGGCGAGATATATACTATACTGCACGTGATCTAAAGTGCCAAACTATAGCGGGCTTACAAGGTGGAGACGTCTGCGTTAATTTTTTGGGCGTGATGCACACGGACATCTTGCACGTTTGGGGTGTGCCCCGAAGTTGGAATGAATCAGTGTACTGCCTGATGGTTGCCAGCTCACAATGGCTTTGACTTGGCGGGAAAAGTCGGAGAGACACGGTCCCCGCTGCTGGCCCTGATGCTGTCGACGAAGAGCTTACTCTGGCCGAGCTCCGAAAAGATTCTACAGAGGTACACGGAGTCACTTGTAGTACCGATTCACACGACCGCATCATCAGATTCTGGATGAATATTGCATACTTCCCTATAGTTACTGTCAGCCCATTTGCAGCATATACTATTGTGTGATAGCTTTGCACTCTCTGCATTTCTGCGATCTCGTTCTATTTTGATTGGCTTCGTGGCTGTGGAACTGGCACCCTTATCACTGCCTGCTTCGGCAGATCCACCAGATTTTGACATTTTTGGCTGCGAAGTAAAGGGAGTCAACCCCAGCGAGCTCACACCACACAATTTGCACTCTACAAGGTCAGCAGAAATTAGTCGTGCGGCACTACATTGCATGTTGAAACCGGTATCAACCCCCCCTTCTTCGAATCAGCACAGCGTCCTCTTGTTCCGGAACGTTTCTCTCACACCTGAACGACAGTATGCCCTGACCAAGGTGACTCTTTCCTTGCATGTCTTCCTCCCTTTTGTTGTTTTACGCATTGACTCTCCAGGCTTTTGATCTGCAATCCGAGAGTTATGGACGCGGAAACGACAGGACTCAATCCACAAAGGGCTCCATTCTTCATTACTTCAAGTCCATCCCTCATGCACCCCAAGTCCAACTCATCGGCAACGGCACTGTCACTGACCACAAAGGTCTTGCTATGGCCGTCCTTAAACACCCTACCCATGTTACATTTGACAAGACTTGCGTTTCGGAGGACGAAATGAAGGTCTATACTCGCTTCGGTCGATGGCATATCGATGCTGCTCTATACAAGTACGATCCGTCTCTCGTGATGACGTTGTACGGGATAAGAGTACCTAAGGGGGACAGACAGGTCGTCAGGTATGACGACAGGACCGGGGATGAGCTGTCGGTGCCTCTTGCTCCGACGGCATGTTTGACATTCTACCGCCAGAGCTCAAGAGTGTAGCAGTCAGGGTGTCTGTGCGGTACGCTCCTCACCCTTACACTTGGATGGCACCGGCTCGCGCTCTACCAACCGGATTGGGAATCGAGAATGAAAGCCTTGAGCGTCCCAATGGCGAACTCCCCGAATGGAAAGAGTCCAAGGTCAAGACATGGCCCACATCTGCAAAGCGCACTTGTTACGTTGCCTTTCAGAAGGGCTTTACGAGCTTACGCGAGGTCTATGCGAGGGTTAGTGGAAGCTCTGATTGGACGAGAGCAGGGCTAACCCAAAGCAGTAAAAAATGTGCTCGCTTGCACTGGGGCCAACTTGTAGATGCATGGTGAGCATGATTTTTGCGTCAGATGCCGAGATCGTCGGGAGACAGTACTCCGACAGTTATGGAAAATTCCAGTCACAGGCGACCTTCACTTCCAAGTTCACTCGTGGGCCACTCAGGAGCTCATTGTGGAGCCCCTTCCGGCGGGCACGAAACGTAATGATGCGCTATGTCCAGATGGGACACACACCAAGGGCCTTGGAGAGGTGGGCGAGTTGCTGCACAGGATGCAACGACCAGCCATTGCACTACATATAAGGCAATTCGACAGTTTTCGCATAATGATGACATCCATGATGTATTTCCACGCCACGAAAGCTGGTGTACCCGCACAAGTGGCAAGAGAAGGATCTGGTGATCTTTCATAACCGAGGGCTGTTACATGGCATTATCGGTACGCTGAAGACGGACCAAGTATGGGTGTTCCATCAGTGCAACCTCGCCGGATCTGATATCCACTTGGGACCAAGCCCAGACGACGTTCTCGGATGGGTGTCTGAAGTGATACGTTTTCGAGCTGTCGAAGGCCGTCGTGCTCATTTAATGTAAACCATGAGTTGATCTACCAACATGATGCTAAATCCATGCCCCTCGCCAAGGTCGAAACCCTGGCTACAGGAAGGCCTAGATCACGCGTGCATATCCAATCTAGATTCGAAACTGGCATCTCACCTTGAATGTGAGGTGTCATGTGAGAATGAGCTGGGCGCGCAATATCTATCGAGGGGTAAAGATCCCAGTCCTTGCACGTGGAATACAGACTAGACAAATTGCCAGTGGCGTCTTAGTGGTGTTGAAAATGTGTGGACACCCATAGCATTTGACTCCGCAGGAACTGGGTCCTTGATTACTGGCACCCTCGTGTCATGACATTTCCTTGGAGCATTATCGATTGACTCGGACACCGAGGTAGTTGTTATTTTCTATGCTCTCCGACGCTTTGCGCTCGGTGACAAGTCACAGGCAGCTGAGTTGAACCTGGTCCATCGTGTTGTCGAGTGCAAGAACTCGAGTGGCCGTACTGAGCACCACCCACGATGCCACCCGTTTCGAAGTGAGGCGCCATGTAGTACATACAGTACACAGAAGACGAGGAAAAACACGAGCAGCGCCGTGACCGTGATTAATAATTGATCACTGTTGGCAGCGCCACACGGGAGCACACACAACGCAGCGCCATGATGTGGGCTGGAGGAAGGTTCTGTCCATCGCTATTACTAGGATCAGTGGACACCATTACTAGCACTACGCACCTTCCGAGGCCATGTTGCGTCCCGTCGGGATGGATGTCCGGGTGTACTAGGGGTGTCTGCGAGATGCCGCGACAGCGGAGGACAAGTGACGGGCTGTAAAGTCCGGGAGGTGCCGGGTGAGTGACTTAGGACGTTCCTACGCGAGAAGTCACCCGCTGATCGGCTGGTTACAATACGCTTTGTAAGTCTCACCCGGTGCCAATTGGCTGCGCGACTCGGCAAATAACTATTAATCATAGGTCAAAGCTGCATCCTGCGACCGCCAGACGAGCCCAGACCTGAGGGTGCCCCTCCCGGGAAGTGTGACTCCTCCAGCTTCCATCCTCAGGCTATATGAAGGTATAAGTCACGTTCCCGAAGTATGAGTAACTTGTGGTCCGTTCTCATCATGCGTGTATCGAGTAGGAAAAACATCAGCCAATTGGCAGGGGCTGACATGGCAGTCCATCGGGGGGCCAGTCTGAGCCTCAATTCACCTAGATCGAACATTCTCGTGTCTTGAAGGTGGCGTGCCACGTACATATAACCCCCCCATCCCTCACTGATGTCCGTTGTGCCTATTTGAATGACTGGCAGGGGTCGGTGAACGAAATACATAAAAATAGACTCATGTTCCAGCAAGGTCATCCTCCACCTCCCGGTGACGCTCAGTACCATGCACCATTTCTCCAAATCCCTCCTCGTCGTTCTCACCACCATATTTTACCATCACCTCGTTCTCGCCCGATACACGTGGCTCGACTATGACATCAAGTATGATACGGACAATTTGATCATCTCGGACGCCCTCACGTGTTCAGTCGAGAGTATTGATGCGATAGGAGTATCCACAATGAACAGACTCCCCAACTATCCTTTTATCGGGGGGATTAATCCGGAGATGGTGCATGGAATTCCCTGCGGCACGTGCGTTGCCATCACGTTCGACTGGACCACGATCTGGATCTGGGTTGTGGATCAAATCGAGGGAGATGTTGGCATGTTGATATCTAGGGCAGCGATGCACAGCTTCTCGAGCGGTGTAGACCCGGCGCTGAAGGTGAAGATCGAGGTGACAGACAAACACAACTGCCATGTGTAGGAGCCATCAAGCTGAGGGGATCGGTGCACTGCGTCTACATACCAGATCTCGGTCAAGCATTTTTTACTCTATCGAGCCACCTATGTGTTGGAATATGCAAGCACGCTCGCATCCAGAGCACAAACGGCCCGAACAGGCGCGCGTATCCATTCTCCGCTTTATGGGTACATTTCTCGTGTATGCTTTTCTATTGGACGACCATACGATACATGTCGCGTACATATTCTTTTCTTTATTCCTGTGTTCGTCCATACGACGAACGCGTGCTCTCTTTTCTTTTCCCCTTTCGTAGATAATACAATTCCTTCGTATATAAAGACCTCAGTCTGTTGTTACCGCACGACGACTGAGCTTGATCTCGACAGATCATCGTGCGCTTCGTTTATCTAATTCTCACACCATGTAAACTTACACAGTCACTTTTGTTGAACGCTCATCAGGGGGGAAGGCGACGGAAGCACAGTTCGTTTACAGATCATATGATATCAATGATCCATCTCTCTCTTTTTAAAAAATTTCCTCTGCCCAATATACTCCGAACTACGTTTGCAAGTCTGTAATAGAGTGGTAGACTGGCCAGGATGAGAGGCGACCGAGAGCGATGGATATCTCTGCAACGATGTGACGTGCTTCTGCGTACCGCCTGACGCGGATCTGGCATCCAGAGCCAGACGAGTCGCGGGAGAATGAAACGCTCAGGGCCAACACATGTGCGGACGAGCATGAGCACGAGGGGTGAGGGTGGGGAGTAGGAGAAGGGTCGAAGGTAGCGGACAGTCGATTCGGAACGCAAGAAGCGGCCCGACATGGGACGAATCGCGGACTGGACATCGTGTTTCGGATCGTGGTCAGTGCCGTTGCCAATCAGTGCGTCACCGGTACTGGGTCATTGGACACCGTCGTCGTCGTCGTCCCTAGATCAACAAGCCGGTTGGTGGTGTGTGATGACGAACCGACGTTGCGGGCAGTAGTGGTCGCTATCCCCGGTCGTTGCGGGCGTGTGTGTACCCTCGACGCCCAACGCAAGGAAACAGCGAGAGACTCGGAGCGCAAGCACACATGATACACGTTAGCACGTACCCTGAGACCGACATTCGATTGAAAGTCCCTGTCTCAGCCATTCCTGCAACCTGCTTCGGGGAACTTTTATTCATTCCTTGTCATTCTGGCCACTGAGCCAAATTCACAGCGCCCCTAAGTGAGTCCGAGCCTATCCTCGCGGGCAGGACGAGAGGCTAGGTCAGAACGATCACGCTCAGAGAGTAGCTCCATCCTTCGGAAGTCATGGCGAGCGATGCGGCGGGGGCGTAAGAGATATTGAACACATAGGCAAGCTATATCCGGTCTTCGGCCAACGCTCTTAACAAGCTCGTCGTGGGACATGGAGAGCGGATCACGATCATGGTGGGGGAGACTTGGAAGCGGAGGCCATAGGGTCGCGCTATTGGTGCTTACCTTCATTCCGACCATGAAGCAGTTGGTTTGCATGCACAAGTTGAACGTCACGAAACGCTGGAAGGCCAACCAGATCATGAAATTACCTGACCACGATGATCTTGCTACCTGATGCGCTTGATTGCTTTGAACCGAGATATACCAGGAACTTGTTGTTCAACATCGTCAACGGTCAGTACTTGTATCTGAACCCGAGCACTGAGCGATGTAAAGGCTCGTCTGCATGGGTGAGGGCTCGAGGCACTGGTTGCCATTGGTACGTCCACGTGCTGCTTTCGACGACTCGAGACTCAAAAAAAGGTCCTCTGTGAGATTACAGAGGGGCGACCGCTCACCGTTTGCCTTGCAAGAGGCGGGCGCCGTTCTGAGGACTTGGAGGTGGTCCCGACTGGTTCTCCCTGGTCCTAACCATCGGTTACCTCGGTTACCACCTAACGATTCCCTGAAGCCTGGCGATGCTGATCAGGTCAGGGGCGCTCTTGTCAGATAAGGAAGAAGAAAAAAATAATATGCATCGTCTTCTGTTGCCGACGCTGTGCAACCTGTGCGGCAGTGCCACCCACTCGATCGCGTTTTGTGAATAGCATCGAAAACATTTGAGACTCCATCTTGTTGATCTACGGTTGTATAATGCCATCATCCGAACAGAATCACGTGAGACGTAAATGTGGGTAGGTCATAATCATATCACGGAGAGCCTCTCAACAGCGCGAGGTGATTAGACACGGGCAGGAGGAAATTGTAGGACTCAGCAATTGGTGCCCAGTTCAGGGAGGATGAGTGATGCGGGTGGCATCAAACGTAACGGGACACCGCACTGGTCAATGTTTCTGGTGGGCCTATTGCGAGTCGAGATAGAAACGTGTGGTTGGTCAGCGCGCTATCGCTATGCTATAGTACACACAGGTCGCAAGCTGGAGTGTTTGCCGCAATTGACAACGGCAGGGCTGCACTGGAAACTGAAAAGCCGTTGAATGGGAGAGGGATTAAACGATGGCGCCAGGGCGATTTCCAGACAAAGCTATATTCGTTACGTCATTGATTGGGCTCCGAGTCCAGTGCTTTACATGTCTGCTGCAATTGCCGACAGTATAATATGTTACGATCGAAGTCGCAACTTGATACTTCCCCAGCGCGCCTCATGTCTTCTGAACTGCACTCTGCTATCGAGCTCCTCTTTCAGAACAACTATGTTTCCGGTAGAATGCTTTATTGATCCCATCACTGATTGGTCTAATGGATTTGTACAGTCACGATCATCACGGCGGTCGTGTATGATTATGGTGAGTGATGTGCACTGGTACACGTGGTCAAATGGCCTCCTCACCACCATTTGATGTTGGGACAGTCCTTACCTTCTCAAGCGAGGTATCTCGTTTCCCATCTGCTTTTAGTTTTGGGGCTGACGATCCATGAAGATAGAGTACGTTTGGGTGTGTAGTCGTTGCCTACCACATCCAATGTCCATGACAATCTCGTAGTGTAGACCCTGGACCTGGGTCTCTACAATGTTCGTTGTCGTATGTGAAAATAGTTTGTGCGCTATTTTCTTATCTCAATGCTCCACAAGGTCCGTTACATTGGACTTGGTTGGATATGGTAGGTCCATGCTGGCTGCCATCTCTGAATAAAACTGACTGCAGAATATTCTCCAGCACTACCCTAAGTATGTTCAAGGACATGAACCAAGGACAATGAACTTATCTGGTAAATTTCCAGTTGGAACCTCCTTTATTCCCGGACCAGTAGAAGTTTGTCTGCCATTTTTAAACTTTTTTTTTCTGTCACTATCACTAACGACCCAGTTTTGACAGGCGTACGTGCCCAATTTCTGAAGGGTACTTTCATTATTAATTTTTGATAGATGTGAGTATATCAATTTAACTCAATCCACAAAATGGTGGACACAATCCCAAAGGTACGGTAATATCTTTGCTATGCTACTGGTCATTTATCGTCTTCCTTGCCACTGCCGATCGTGAGTTAATGTTCCTTCGAAAGATATCCCTTGTCATGTTGATTTGGGATACAGTGGTGATGATCCTCCGTGTTTATGCAATGTGGAATCGATCAAAACCGATCCTTTGCATCCTTTTATTCGTGTATGTGGCACAAATCGCCGTGCTTGTCGTCTTAACTGGGATCTACAACAATCCAAATACCTATTTCTCTGGTACGTTCTGCCTCAATCGAACAATATCAGTTGCCACAGCTGATGTTACCGACTGTTCACCGATTTTATCAGTGACAGTCGTCCAGGTTGCTAATTTTTCATTTTGTAATGCCTCCTTCGTCCACACCCCATCCTTTCTTGTTACGGCTTTCACCACACCACGACTTGTTCTCGGTGCTACGCTATTGATTCTCGCCATCGCTCAAACTCTGATGCAATCATTTACAATGTACAAGGTTACGAAACAATGGCAGCCAAATCGTTACATGCAACTCCTCACAAGAGATGGTATCTTCTATTTCATCGTGTACGTCTTGTTCGCGTTCCTTCTATTAATACGGGCGTCAACTGCTAGATCGTTGATGCGATGGGTTTCCAGGAACACCATCAGTACTCTTACCAGCGTAATTCAGGGCCAACCGACGCTAAACAGCACTGTGACAATCGCCATGTGCTTGATTAGTTACGCCAGTATCGCTCCTTCAATGCCTCGGTTTATTGTCAGCGTACGAGAGCTCTATGAGCGCGACCTCCGTGCCCGGTGGCAGGGGTTAGATACCGGTTTTGGTGTCTTGTCGCAACCTGCAGCCTGGGAAAATGTTGACCCGTCCGCGATGTCGTTTGTGGACCTCGCCCTGGACCAGGAGAATCAGGAGTAGTAAATGGATGAAGGTTCAGATGACTCTGAGGCAGTTTGGGTCGTGCCGTCGAGAGATCCAACTTCAGTGAAGGAGGGACGTGCAGATTGGGTGAGGAAACTCAAGAGCTGACTTGCTCGGCAATCTATGTGGGTTGGTGTTGTTGCCAAGCATTTTACTACGCGTAGAGGCTGTTGTTGATGCTTGTAGTAAGTTTTTACCCACAGACAACAGGAGCCAGGGTCCGAGTCCAATATTCATGAACTCTATGAGCGTGCGATCGCGAAAGCAAACATATTCCATTGGCAGACGGCCGCTGTGGGCGGCGGCAACACTCAAGGACGGAACATGTGTGAGAGTACATATTCGTGAACGAGGGAGGAGGAGAGAGGAGAGAGAGGAAGAGAAGAAGAGAGCTATGGCTTTGCACGCAAGATCACGAGCGACAATCGGAGTCCGAGCATCGTTGGTTGAATCTACATCGCATACGAGGCTCGAGGACCGACTGAAACGAGGAAAAAAGGTGAAGGACTTTGAATGCAGGTGTCCGCGCTGACGTGCAAATGCGCATACCGGTTAGATGCTTCTCACTATCCGCTGTACACCAGCATCATTATCTCATTGCCAGCCGCCTGCCCATCATTCAAGTGCAAGGTAACCTACCGCGAGCGAATATCATCGCAAGCCTTGGCAAGTGATTGGCACCAGATTTTGGAGGTATGTAGTAAAACGAGTAAGAAGCGGCCATTGACATCGAAGACAGGAATTTTTGATTCTGTTCTGGTTCTTCAAGCCTTCAATTGTAACAAATGATCAGCGCGGTGTCAAACCTCAGTCTACCGCAGGATATGCAGCCAACTTTGGCAGCGCTTGCAAAAGTGCTAGCAAAAGATAAAAACTTCGGGATCCAAACAAGGCCTTGGCGATAAACCAGTACTGGCACTGCCACACGACGCGATTATTTCCTTGCATTCGAGTGAAGGTACCTGCCGAATCCAAGCGATTCCTGCACCCTGCTTTGGGAGACCTTTGTCCATTCCTTGTCGCTCTGACTACTGCGCCAACTTTACCATGCTCCCGAATGGGTCTGGGTCTATCCTCGCGGGCGCATCTATGGATGAGCATTAGAGCTGGTTTTAGTTTCACTCTGTGTGAATTGATCTCCTATTCCGATAGCTGGCTTTAGAAATAGACAGGAGCCTACGGAAGGGACGCTCGAGCTCGGTTTCGAGCACGAGTCTCTGCTCAAATAGCGAGGATAGGCGGTATCAATCACACCGTGCTAGTTATGGTAGTATTGGTGGGATGGAGACTGGGTCGGAACGATCACGCTCAGCGAGTGGTGCTATCCTGTCACGGTGATCGGAAGTCATGGTGAGCGATGCGGCGAAGATGTAAGAGATATTGAACACACGAATGAAGATAGGAAAGCCCTTTACGGTCTTTGGCTGACGTTCATAGCGAGCTCGTCGTGGGAACATGGCGGGGAAGACCCAGAGGCGAAGGCTGTGGAAGAACCTGTGATTCATGTTGTGGATGAGCAGGGAAATCAACACGCATGGGACACCCGTACAGTGAGTATTAGCTCAGGCCCATGTAAGAATGTCAATAGGGATGTTGACAGCTCATCATACAGGATCAATTCACGAATGCGCCATCAATTTGACGGTACTGCCAAGATGACCCCGATTTACGTCCGAGCCGGTGCTAGCTTCTGTTCGCTTTCCGATCACGGATAACCCCCAAAGAGTCACGGTTTACTCTCCGTTTTCCTTCTTAAAAACATAGACGCCACCATAGCTTACATATATGATGTTAAGACATGCAGGTGTCCATAGCGGTCAAAGCACAGGATGTGGCGTTGACCTTGGTATAGTATCTTTGTCTTCATTCTGGGTCATCCTTGAAATTAATTGACTGCCTGGGAAACAGATAAGAAAGCCCTTGGCCCTTGAACGCCTCCCTCCTATTCGCTGCACTTTACCACCTGTCGAAGCAAGTGCTATTTTTTCGTCTTGAGCCATGTCCTTCTTGGTATCTACACCGCGGGACATATACGGCTGTGGGCCTGGTGCGCTCCTAACCTTGGTCGACGATCAATCTTACTGGCCAGCACAGTCGTCATAATAACTGCTGTCGGATATGACTACTGTGAGTGCTACATTATGCATTTTAAGGTGCTGCCCCATATTGATGTTTAATCCTCGCGCTTGTACTTCAGTTCTCACGTTATCGAAGGAGGTATTTCATTGTCTCGTGTCCATCGAGTTGCCTGTTGACCGACCGTTCTGCAGGTAGACTATATCTGGGTAAGTAGACGAGAATGACCAAGGCAGGTGGACGTCTCTGACAGTGTTGCAGCTCAGACCGTGGACTCACGTCTCGACACTCTTCGTTATTGTGCGTGATGGTCCATATTCATTCCGCGCGCTGATTGTTGGGATAGGTGCGTTACGTCGGACTTTGTTGGGTCATGTACGTCCATGCCACAAACTCGTTGAAAACATGGGTAACCCTGTATCCGCACTCACTCAAGCATGCTTGCACTCAGTAAGTCCAAGGTTGGAAGAGCCAATAAAGCTGATCATGTAACACATCCGCAGCTGCTAGTGCCTTTGTGCCTGGCTCCATTGATGTCAGTCCCCATTCTCTCCATCTGTTTCATCGCTGATGGTTTTCCCTTGGTAGAGGTGCGTACTCCGTCTCGACTGGCGAGGCAACATTGATTTCAAAATAGTTGTGAGTACACTACTCTAAGAACGCCTTGCGCTGGGACGAGATGTGAATACTACTGCAAGGTACTGCGATGTATGTGATAGGTGATTGGGGATATGTGCTGTTTCTTGCCGCTGCGGATCGTGCGTGACAACTTGCTCTGGCTTCGTTTCCCCTCTATTGACCCATTCACAGTCGTGATGATTTTGCGCGTTTATGCAATGTGGTGTCGATCTAGGGTGATTTTCTGTTTCCTCTTACTTATTTATGTGCCAGAGGTTGTTATCTCTGTTGTTTGGGAAGGTATATATGAAGGGACACTCTCGGGTGAGTTACGAGCGGAGATCTCGAGCGGTTCCCTTGTCCTACTATGCTTTTTTTTTTCCAGTGAAGGAGGTTAGGGTTATGAACGCTGCGTACTGCGTTTACTCGTCTAGCACGGCACCGTCGGCGACATACAGAGCAATTCCCCGATTCGTGCTCGGGGTCGCGTTATTGGTGCTTACTGTCACTCCAACCATAAAGGAGTCTATTGGCACGCACGAGTTGCACGTCACGAAGCGCTGGAAGGTCAACCGGATCATGAAATTACTCATGAAAGAAGGAGCCGCTTATTTCGTCGTGTGCGTCTATTTCTTCCTCCTCGTGCCACTTCACTTATCTCGCTCGAATCTTGCCCACGATGACCTCGCCATTCGATGCACTCGCCCGCTATGGACCGACATATACGCAGAAATTTGCTGTTCAACATCGTCAACGTAATCCGGTTGCGCGACGGCGATGTGATGCTTTTTCTGGACGTGCTAGGCTACTCCCTGTCGTGCGCCGTCATGCCTCGGTTCATCGTCAGCATTCGGGAACTCTACCATCGCGATCTCCAGCACCGATGGCAGGGCATTGACACCGGATTTGGGGTGTTCTCTGAGTCGGGTGGGTATGGGAACGTCGTCGGGTCGAGGATCGTCTTTCCGGACGCCATAGAGGAGGGTCGGGGGTCGGAGGGCGAGGTCGGAGACGGGCGGAACGAGGACGACTGGGACGAGAGTGGTCGGCCGTGAAACAGCGAAGGATTGTGCGGCGCATCACGTCTGATCGAAGCTACGACCGTTGAATGGAGGGTGACAATCCGAATATGTATTTCGGGCCTACGCACTGGACCCTGACAATGCATAGATGCACGCAGAGTGCACTAATAGTGTTTAGTTACTGGAAACTTGGGATCGACGGAATTCGCCCACCGGAGCGTCGGGTGCAGAAGAATAGATATGGCATCCCACCATGGACATCCATACGTCTGCAAGGTAATCCACTCGTTCGATACCGAGAACCGCGTTCTAAGTTCGTCGACGGTTAAGTTCCGATGCAACGGTAGTACCGTGAGATGTAAAGTTGACTCGTTCATCAACGTGCTAGTAGACGCGCTCTACGTCGCGAGCTGCCCCCTACTCCGTTGCGTGCCGCGTCTGCACGATGTGAAACACGTGTCTTTTGGCTTGGAAGACTGCAATGGCAAAGGCTTCGTCCTCGCATTGTGCGCGCTCTCGCCCATCCAGGATCGCATGTTCTCTGTCGAAAAGGGCGGTGCCTGCACCATATCGCCTAGGTCGAACGGCTTGGTCGCAGAAAAGGTTTGAAGGTAGCCGATGGTTAGGGACGGTCAGGACCACCGATGAAACGGCATCATTGCAGTGCAGTAGGCGAAAAAAGAAAGGGGAAGTACATTAAGAGTGGTGTCCCCAGCCAAAGTCCTTGGTGGCAGGCGGGTCGTGGAGCAGCGCAAAGATGAGTTGGAGTGTATGGCTAGATGCCATGTCCTACTACATGCGCCGCCTCGAGTGGATCAAAGTTTAGTCCGGCCATCATG
The DNA here is from genome assembly GCA_038088995.1 of Guyanaporus albipodus. Lineage (NCBI taxonomy): Eukaryota > Fungi > Basidiomycota > Agaricomycetes > Boletales > Boletaceae > Guyanaporus > Guyanaporus albipodus. Next base: position 13,562 of record JBBPKA010000141.1, read on the forward strand.
AAGCAAGATACGGCTTATTCTCGCGGTCGTTATGAGTTTGAGTCGGCACCGGGATCCATCACGGTGTGCTGTCGATCTCTCCTTACCTTTCCTGATGGCGACAACAAACGATGATGCTACAGAGTTGCCCAACAAACACGCACAACAATGACCATCCCCCCCCCTCACTGCCTGTGTTGGCTTTTTAACGACCCAGGCATCGCATACAAATCAGTCGGAGAGATACAACCGGAATCGCACGTCTGAATCAATCATAGTCGGAGAGCGGAACATAAGCAGTCTCAACCCAGCTACACACACGACTCCAATGTTGTTCGCGGTCTTTCCTTGGCGGAAAATCCGACATCGGCATGCCGATCCAAGCGTGCAGGTCAAAGTATATCCTGCAACACTCGGCGATACCATGGAAAAACCTACTGATCGCATTCACAGACGTTGCTTCGAGAGGTGAGTCCACGACACGGTTGATGGAGAACCTGAGGGGCAACCTGAATCCAACGTTCGCAGGCACATGGTCCGGAGGTACCTCGGTATAATCACGCGTGTCGAAGCAAAGGACGATCCACTCGAGCGACGGGCATATCTGCAGCAGTTGTACGAGTCCACCAGGGGTGATGCCAGTGCCGCCCATCGACTTCCAGCCCACTTCCCTATTCAAGCAGTAAGTCTCGAGATGAGGCCAGGCAGACGCCAAGGCAAGTATCTCGCTCTCTGACGTCGATGTCTATGCAACGCAGATCGCAGCACACCATCCAAGGTTGCAAGTCTTTCATGCCAACTGGATGGACGATGTAAAACATGATGCGGTGGGGGAAATGAAATTGTCGCACAAAGAGTGTCTGGAGGGTGTGGCCACTGTTGCAGATCGGAAGACTAGCGTGAAACGAACCGGGGGAAGGTTCAAGGGGAGAGTTGCCAATGTATGTTGTGATTTTCGTGATGATAGGCATATATGTGTGGGTGAACAGCTGGGAGACTTGTTGCAACGATTCAGTCTCCAATTGCAACGTAGGTTGGAGAAGGAAATAGGTAGCAAATCCCGGCAGCGCAGCGGACAAGACAAAAGAGAGGTTCGTCAACAATGGTAGGCGAGAGAGATCCACCAAAGCATCCCAACCCGGACTGATTCGACCACATCTCAAATTTGTCAGACGTTCCCAACGCGCGAAGTAATTTCGTCCGATATCAGCGAGTGCGATGCCGAAGGAAAGCTGAAGGCAAATCGTTTTTATATTTAGAGAAAACTTGGGAAACAATTCGAGAGACTTCTCAAAAGCGTGTAGATCAGGGAAACGGACGAGTCTAGCCGAGGATGGAAATGGAAGGTGTAGCAAGGGTGCAGTTTCCTCGGTGTACTCGCATTGCAAGATGGTGCAGATTTGAACAGAGTCCAGGGAGAGGAGGGTTCGAAAGGATCTTGACAACTTTCTCATCGAGTCCATGTTGGAAGTCATAAATGCATCGTAAAGGATGTTCCATTCGGCCTTTGTAGGTGGCCTGCGAGGTGTATACTATGCCATCACAGTGTAAATTCATCAAATAAGGTGCGGCGAACGCTTGGAATGATAATCTTACCTCGGGCCCTTCAAAGGTTGATCGACAGGATGATGCTTCTGGAAGACAGCGCGCTAGTGGGGACAAGTTGTGTACGACTCGCCAGAGTACATCCAATGCTGGTTCCTTGAACGTGCGACATGTTCTGATAAGGGCAGCTAGATCGTAATTAGGGTCAGGGCGGAACATGGGCGGAAGGTAACAATGATCAAAGATGTTGACGAGTATCTCTCGTATCGACCCGTTCAAGTGACAACTCCACTTTGAGTGCTATTTGAAACCCCGCAACACTGCAAGATCAAGATGCCTTTCTACCACAACGTCCAGTACCGATGCTAAGGTAGGGAACGAAGCTCTTTGAATATTAACGCCACTTTGAGTGTGTGGTTATTGGGAGAAATGGAACAATTCGAGTGCCACGGACATCATTAAATTGACACTAAATTGCCATCTAGCTTGGCGCGCGACGCTTGCCCATCAAACCAACCATGAAATGGAAGCGGTGGTTGGCTGGACGGTGTGTAGTATTACAGAGGCAGTGACGCACACTTGATCTTTGTGCCGTGCAACACTCAAACTCGAGGTACGCGTTATTTCAATTACTGGGTCTATTATTATTCTCGAGCTACACGAAATAGGGAAGCAATTCCGTCCATATGCCCACACGTAAGCTCTATCTATAATTTATGCGTCATTCCGTCCCAGAGGGGCGTCTCAGGTCCTCCCTTCAAGCTCCCGCACACTACCGTCTGCGAACGGCCAATCGCTGTATCCTTGTGGCGTCAAGTTCCCTACCAAGTAGAACTTTGACCTGTCCGCAGGCGTAAGTGGAATATCTTTCTGTAACCGCGTTGGAAGATCAGGCTAATCCCCCCAGTCAACGAATCAGCAAAGAGCACAGTGGTATGAAAGAAGACCCTCACGTTCGATATGTACGATCGCCCAAATGCGACAAGGCCGCCCTTGTCCTCCGCGGTGCGCAGTGCTGTCTCCCGGGTATGCCCACTGGCGGATATGAACACTCTATCCTCGCCACCTTCGCTACCGTTCCATATCTCTCGCAAAAAGTCGTTGTTCTCGTCTAGAAGTGGGGTTTCTGATGGGGTACCGTCCGCGCGGGGCTCAACCACGTGGAGGTAGGCGAGCCGCGGGTGCTTGTCACGCAGAGCAGATGCCAGGTATGCGAATGTTGGCCGTGGGTCTGGCATGCCCATATCTAGACGCCATGGAGGTGAGCACGACGGCGTACAGCTCAGCGCAAGGTCCTCACCTTGGAAATCAGACCACGGACTAATGCGAAGGCCAACGCGGTCTGCACCAACAGCATCGACGGCGACGTCGACAATCTCTCTCGTAAATCTAGTCCGCCCCTCTTCGTCACCACCCCATCCGTCCGTACGATGGTTGGACACCGTCTGGAGGAACTGGTCTGGGAGGAACCCGTTTGCACCGTGTATCTCGACTCCATCAAATCCAGCACGGTGTACGGCGTTACTCGCTGCTTTGGCGTACGCCGCAATGTAATCTCTGATCTCGGTTTCCGTCAACGGGCGAGGTGTTTCCGTCTTGCCAGTCAGCGCAACAGACGACGCGGAGACGTATGGCGATGGTGGATCCTGCTTCTCGAGGACGTCTGTGTCTGCGGCACGACCGAGTGCCCACAGCTGGAGAAAGATAAAGGATCCCTTTGCGTGTACGGCGTCCGTGACCTGCAGCATGATATACGTCGGATTGACGTCGGGGACAAGAGGACGAGTGTGCGTACCTTTTTCCAGCCTTTGATTTGCTCGTCAGTGTAGATGCCCGGGACATGTGCTTGACCTCCTGCGTCATGCGAGATGAGGGTGGCTTCTGTGATGAGCAACGACCCTGGTGAGGAACCTCGCTGGGCGTAGTAGGCGGCTGCTTGAGGTCCCGGGACATGGGAGGCATGTGCGCGGACCCGTGTAAGAGGGGCGAGGACGACACGATGCTGGAGTGTCGACCGACCAACCTTGATGGGTCTGAAGAGAGCTGGCGTCTGCTGCGTCGAAGCCATTGGATAGTAAAAGATGAGTAGGGAAGAAGGAGGAGTGAGGAGTGTTGTGAAGTGTCGGCCTGAAGTGCATCTTGGCACAATTTATAGTGGACCAGATTGAATGGGATCATCTGGGGACTTTGTAAGCCGTCCGCCTTTGCGCACAGGGGATCTCCAATCCTGGGCGGTGTCATTTGACATCCGTAAGATTTCCCGACAATCCGCACTTTGCTTAGTCGGAATATGATGTAATATCAGCGCCCTGTTCATGATGCAATGAATCCTCTCTATCACGTCAGGCTAGGTAAAGCAGTCACGACAATGACTTGACGTGCACAGTGATTGGGTCGTTGACTCCACGCTGCACGTCCAGACACGGGCCTCATCACGGGAGACCAAAGGGTGCATCCTGGTGTTACCCTGACTCAGAGCACAAATTACAACAGCAGCTAAGATACAACGCTGGGGAATGTCTCTAAAGGCTCGACTTATCATGTATATTCCTCTTCGTCCATGGCGTCAACGGGCCAGCGCCCCACGAACTCGACCCGTTGCTTGGTGAAAATTACGAGGGGCATCGAACTGATCGAGCTTGGATATCGACAGCGACCCAAGCTCAAAGCCTGGACTGATTGTCGCTCTGGCTACTGCGTCAACTTGACCACCCCCGAACGAGACTGGATCTATTCTCGTGGGCACGTCTGTGGATGAGCATTGGTCCAACGTTTGTATCACTGTGCTCAGAGCCGTGTGCAACTGGGTGGTGGGGGAGTAAAGGTGTTCGGAAATATAGAAGAGATGGTACAGAGGTGGATATGAGGGGGATTGGGTGAAAAAATCGAAGTCGGGGTGGACCGGATTGGGGAAGTCGGACAGTGGACCACCACCGAGATTTACGGTACGAAACAACGTCACCAATCAGTCGCTGCGCTGATATCTCCACATCACCATATTGTACATGATGCCAATAATCAACCCTGGTCAGATGGATGCCAGGGATGACGTGGTCATAACTGAGGGGGTCGCCCCCTCAGTTATTCAGCTTTGACTCACGAGAAAACACAATGGTATCTATGGGAAGAGATATGTAGCCAATTTTGCTTTCGCCAAGAATGAGTCCCTTGAGCAGTGGGACCTACCAATATCCCAAAATCAATGTCAGAGCTTCCCTGATATAGATCAACCTGAGGCTCACACTCAACAAACTTCAACTTATCCATCCGTACGAGGAAACTCAACACCGAGCCGTAGAATTTAAACGCCAAAGATCCAATGAAATTAAACCATGAAAACAGGTATCATTTTCAAGTCACTACCACTAGATCAGGCCAACACACAACCCTACTCCTTCACCACAAGGGCCAACATTGGTCAAAGATTGGCATTGATAGGGGTGCAAGCAAAATTCACAAGGCCATTCTAATCAAATATCTTCATTTAGTATCCACCATTTTAGATACCACCATCGAGACACATACCGTTTCAACATTCTGGCAACATGCTGTCTGCTCGCTGCACTGGTCCCCAGATACACCAACACCAGTGATCGCACTGCAAGTAGCACCAATTTGGTTCCCGTCCACTCCATCGATGTACGCAAGGATAGTTCCTTCCTCAACCTCGTGGAAGATGTTTTGGAAGAACTATCCATACTTCATCTCAGTCCCATCCTGAACAGATCTGAATCCAACACATACCGTGCTCTGGTCAGTGTTGCAGCAATTGATGTTCCCGCTGTTACAGTCACCCCGAGCAACCAAGTGTGCAGCAGACACAACAAGAGCAAGAGGAGCAAGAGCAAAGATACGAGCAAACATTGTCAGAGATAGAGTGTACAGACTTGTTAAGTCACTGTGAGAAGGAGAGGAATGTGTGGTAGAACCTGCTCTTCATCCTTGAACTCCTCACCTTTTTATACCTCAACGGAAAGACCCTGTCCGATGGATTACGTCTGTTTGCGAGACAACGCCCGAGTCCGGCTAGGGCGTATTGTAGAAGCGAAGACTGATGCGACGATGCGACGGTTTTTCAGGGTTGCCGCCGTTCTGGACTTTGCAATCGACGGGTAACATTGAAGACCTGACAAGGTTTTACGTGGTTTGCTGACTTGTATGTTGAAATTTTCAATGCGACATACCCGAACATGTCACTCTGCGTGCTAGGACCTGAATTTGTGCGTTCGGCTTGAAGGCCAGAATGAAGAACGAGGTGAGTGACGCGAAATTGAACGCGTTGTATCCTCACCTGGCCGCGCGTTTCGAACAAGACGCATTCAGCATCTGCAGAACGGAGGAATTACGTTGTGTTTTTGACACCTTTTGCAAGACTAGCGGGGGCTCTGATTGGACCGGAATCCACTTTTACGGCACTTCTCCTCGGCTAACCCGCGCTATGCCATTTTTTATATACTGTGCGCAGACTTTGGGATTGCCGATGCCCAGGACCTGGAAAACACACGCGTTCGTGCTGGGCACTAACGGACCACCTACCACTCAGGGCACGACAGATCCTACATCCAGAAGCCTGTATGAACCATACCTGGGGGGAAAGACGACCGAACGTGCCCGTCGCGAAGGCGTTCATGGTGAAGAGTCATCTCTCTGAAGTAGAGACAGGCTAAGACCTCTCTGCCCTTCTGTTCCCGCAACCGATGTTTCCCGTTGTCGCCCGCTACCCACTTTGTGTTTATCGCTTGCCGCCCTCATCGTCGTCGTGCTCGACAGAGTTTCGGTTGCCTTACGATAGACTTCCCAAAAGAATTCCAAGGAGGCGGATGCTTGGGGTCGCATGAAACAGACTGAGTTTACACAGACTCCACCACTTTGATCGACCTGGCACAACTCCGCTCTTCTGCACTCCTTGAGACAGTCATTGCATGCTCACGGCTGGAAAACATTGCAAAGTCTTCTATCAGTCTAATGAAATTGTGCTGGTGAGTGAGCGTAAGCCCATATAGTATGGCACTCTAGATCACGTGCAGTACGGTATATATCTCGCCGCACCTGGTCGAAATAAGTAGTGGTTCGCCTTGTCCTCGTACCCATAGTCACCGTATAGATTGTAATCCCGTTCTGTCCGCCAGATCCCTCAGTGTTTCCTGCTGCTAGTCACGGTGGGTTTCTAGTGAGCTGTTGAAGTGGTGGAGATCGTTCTCACTAGACCTGCCTCGATGGGCTAAATGCCAAAGATTCCGTTCAACTAATGACACCCCCGCATATTCCGGGACATATAATATTCGAGGGTTAAGAAAGACTTTGGGGGCGAGGTAGAGGTACTATCGCCCTGCGAGCGGAGATGTGGCCCAGAAGGTTGGTCCACCGTAGTGACTTGGCCAATTACACGGTACACGCCCGTCCCAGGCTTGTAAGAACCAACATTTTCAAGCCGCAAAGAAAACCGCACCATGACAGTACTCGATGCACGCTTTGTCCGGCCTGCGAATGGCAACATGGCATGACTTACAAGATCTCATACAATTGGAACATATCAACAAATACAAGCGTTACAGAGCACGATGCCAAAACAGCTTTACAAACAAATATCGTGACGATCTTTCATTATCTCAAACGTGCATGGTGTGCATTCAATGCATGAGTGCACCTCTCGGCTTTCTCAACGACTCTGCAATCCCTAGGAACGTCTCCGCGAGTTGAACCTAGAGTGGTAGAGAAGAAGAAAAGGATGAGCTAAATTCTAGCGTGCCAAGACATAAATGTATGCATGATGTACGCACCGTGTCGAGTGCTTCCGTGTAGGACGAGAGAATGGTCGCCGTGGCTGGCGCAAGCGGATCCCTTGGCGCATTGTTTTGCGCATCCAGCGCTATCTGGGCCATGCGGCGCAGGTAAGTCGAAGATCCGTCTGGACCGAAGGACACCGCATGGAAGGATACCGCGTTTCTGTTGCAAAAGGAAAGAGAGGGCAACGCCATCAGCCCGGATGGGGTAAGGCAGACGAATAAACGGTCATACCCGTTTCGGATGGCTGTGCGACATAGATCCTGCATGATCTCGTCGCCAATGGAGCATTCACCATCGGAAAGAAAAATAATGACCGGGAATCTTGAATAATTCCTACTGTTGAAAAGTGGCCAGAGTGGACAAACGACATGATCTCACCTTTCGGTGCTCCAGCTTTGCTCCATGACTGTTTGGGCTTGTTGGACCGCGAGACTAAAGTTAGTGCCGCCGTCAGTGTCAAAACCGAGGAGTGCTTCCAACAGCTCGTCCGGGGCGCTCGCAAAATCGTTCACGATTGGCGTCACGACCATGTGGTCAAACAAGACCACGCTGTATGCGTCCCGTCGTGCAACGTTGGAGGTCGCGATGGCCGCAGCCCGCGCCGTCCAGAAACTATGCAACGACGAGAGGACGGCACCATACCGATTGTTCGCGACGGAATTGATTCGGGCACTCGCCGGTGTGTTGGGAAGCGGACGTCGATCAGTGCAACCCATTGAACCAGAACTATGAGTAGAGTGAGAATCAAGAAGTCTGTGCTGGGGATGAGACTCACTGATCCGCCACGAAGATACTATAATGATCGAACCAAATCAGTTTCCAGAGCTCTACATGCGCCTGCGGGAACTCACACATGGTAGGCTTGTTGCATCACGACTGGGTTCCTACAGGTGAACTGGTGCCCATCGTTTGAGATGTAGCCTGCCCCCGGGGCCGCCGTAATGGGATTCAGTGGTGCATGGAAAAGGGGAAGGACACAGTAAGAGGGTACATCTGCACCACCCCCGGCGGCCGTATGTTCGGGTCCTATCAATCAAGTTGACGCCTGACCAAAGAAAAAAAAAGTATAGGTCTGCGCACCTCCACACATGGAATCACTGTCGAGCGAGTCGACCGTCAATCATCGTAAAAGGAATACTAAGCGAAAACATACCATTTCGCAAAGTTGGCTTGCTCTTCTTTCGAGTACGGGTCTCTGAAGCCTGTCGAACGCAGGTAAGCGAGGGTGCTCGACCAGATACGCACCAGCACAAGACTCACCACTCCGTTTCCAGAACAAACTATGCGTGAGCACGTCCTTTGGACGATCGGGGTCAGGCTGAATCCTCTTCGACAAGTGTTGCAGTTCCTCGTTTCCTGCACATTCCGTCTCGTCGTCCGCGCGGCAGTAGTCGATGTGGACGTGCCGTCCCATCGCAGAGCAGACGAGACTGCACATCATCGGAGCCCCTTCGTCGTTGGTAGAGAACTTGCGACCTTCGATTTCCAGCGGTTCGTCATCCGCTCCATCCACGGTCCAACGTGTACGTGACATGGACCCGTGACTCGTCTCGTGCTCTTGTTGGGTATGACCTGCGAACGAGTCATTAAAACTCGGACCAGAATCGTAAGATCATCTCGCAACCTACCGAGAGGCAAGGTGCAAAAGTAACCGCAGTTGTCACATCTGAAACGGGGTAAGAAAGAACCACATGCCAACCACTCGACAATCATACTTCGCTTCGCAAAAATGGGTGATCTTCTTATCCAAGGTGTGATTGTGAGGCCCCTTGTGCTTCGTGGCGCCAGCCGGAATCGGCTTAACGCACTTCAATCGCTTCGCAACTACAACACAAAGAGCACCATTAGGTTAACATGTGGAAAGCATGCAAGCGCGCTGGCGAACCCTGGGAATACTGCAGAAGAGAATGAGCGATGAAACCGGCGTCACTGACCAAACCACATACTTTGGTGTACTGGAACGTCTCGTTCTTGCCCGTAAACGTGGCCTCGATGGACTGCGGCGCCGTTTCGATCTCGCAGATACCCGGCGCGGCACACATGGCAGTACATAGATGCTCTTGCCTGTATTTCCTCAATCAGAATACTAGTAAGGTTCGCATTAGTACTACTCACCCGCAGAGATGGATCGCACTAGAGTCGAGGCCGTGCAGGTGGTCTTGATCCGCGCACAGGCGCTTGCACAACTGGCACTGGATTGAGCAAAACCGGGCATCACATTGATGTAATGAATGATCGACGTCGCTTCCCGTGCGCGTAAGCGAAAAAAATGGGGATAGCACCAGAGATGAAGTCACCTCGGAATTCGGCATGTCCCAGGACAGGAATACAGGCTTCCATCGACCATTTGAACGTCGGAAAGGTCACAGGGCTATAATGCACCATTTCGCGTCAGAGGATATCTACAGGGTAGCGAATCGAGGCTTACCCTGCCACAAGCATGGACGGGGGCCGCACAAAGATGTTCTTCGTCAGTGTGATCAATGACCTTTTCGTAGTCAGTATCGAATTAAGACTGGGCCCGACCAAAATTTTGTACCTTGGCGCAAACTTCCTCGCATCCGTGCCTTCCAGAAAATTTGCATGCCTTGCCACACAAATGCTTGTTTGCCACACATCTACAAAAGAGATGAGTATGCGCTCGTTCAGTGGAGGTAACCAATACGCACATGTGCCTGCCAGCGTGTCCGGCACTATGCAACGCGATCAGCGCCAGAAACACGACATCGTTGTCTGTATACTACTCACCTCATCGTACAAGGCCGATGGCCCTCTTCCTCAAGTCCCAAGCAGAAATCGCACTCGTGTACACATAGATGGTCGGACTGACAGTCGTGTCCACCCTCGTGTACCCGGCCCTTGACACACCTTAGTTGACATTCCGCACACTTCATCCCGCATAGCTGGACGTTTGCCTTCAAATCCACCGTCGAGCCCTCAAAGAGACGCCTCAGCTCGTCGATCCGTGCATGGGTTGCACCGGAGCCACCGGCCGCCTGGAATCGTGACAAATTTTGGTCTAGCCATTCGCGTACGTGAGCGATGCGCAGGTCTACGATCGTGTCGAGGTGTTGGGTCAAGCCCGCGATCCATTCGTCTTCGGGAATGTGCTGGCGAGATGCATGGTCGTCCCAGGCCATCCGAAGGACTGTCAGCATGCGTTCACGGGAAACAGACTGATCCGGTCCCCCACCGCCAATGAAGAGTTGGTGGGGTGTATCCAGCATGTTGACGGGCAGGTCCGTATCCAGATTCTACACCGACAAGTCAGGGTTACTCGGAAGTAAAATAAATGGAGTTTTTACCTTGAGAGGCTCACGCTCTGGTTCGATTTCCGCATATCCAAAGGCGAGTGCGTTTGCAAGGAGCGTCGAAACCACCTGAGCACGGTGAGACGCCATAGTTTCTGATGGAAAGTTGTTCAGATAGTCCAAACAGGAAAAAACGATGTACTCACGGGACATGGCGCCCCAGTCGTTCGCCTGAAGTAGTCCACGGGTGAGCAAGATACAGGAACCTTTCGAGAAGTCGCGCTCACCTTCAACTTGGCCATTAGCGTCTTCATCATGTGCAAAAATTCCCCTGCAGAGCGATGGGTAACCGTCTGCTTATCCAATTGTCGCTTCACCGCAGGAAATAGTTTGTAGAATTCTTTGGACTCGATGACCGGCCTGTATCGTGTCCGAACAGATGATGAATATCGTAGTTTGTTGGATCCACAGTCCTTACCATGGAATGATGCTGAGCTTGCCGGCATGAAGCCGAGAGATGAAGTTGGCTTCTTGTTCGTCTTGCACGATCCGCTGGAACTTGAGCTGAAATCTAGCAAACGACGTTTGTTATGATCGGCTCCAAGCAAGAAACCGGAACGCACTCTTTGGTGATTTCCACCTTGTCCGAATCGACCACATCCTGAATTGGAAAGAAGTCGCGGTTCAGACAAATCCTACCGACGCAGCGACCTCAGTAAACCTACCTTGATAATGATAACCAGAGTCGATTGGAACAGAGATGGATTCGCCTTGGGATCGAGCACAGTCGAACTCGACTGGAACGACTGAAAGAGACCAGTAATGTCCCGACTAAGTGCAAAGTTGTTACGGAACAGCACCTATACCACAAAGCGACGACGACGTCAGTCGGTTCATCCTCCATACTAACCCTCGAATATGCTCACCAAATTGGAGATCGCAGTGTTGAACAGGACGAGCAACGTGTCCTCTTGAGCGGATCGTTCAATGCTGTGCACACCTGCAAACGCGATGAGGTCGTGCGAACTGGGTGAGGATCTGGGGGGCTCACCTTCAAAATCGAGCGCCACGATCAAGGCATCCTTGGTTGGCGTCACTGACATCCAGACACCCTCCGTCGTGCGCATCGCCGAGCCAGCGAACGACGTGTCGGCGAGGTGGTTCAACGCAAAACTCTTTCCGACCGATTGCTCTCCCATCGAGGACACCACCTTGACAGGCTACCGTTCACACTCGTCAGCACACTTGTCAACTCTGACGGCGACGATACCCACTCTGGACGCCATGTATGATTGAAACAGTGATTCGTACCACCCAAATGTCAGACTGTCCACGATGCGGTTCACGTCCGCGCCCAACAACGACCTCTCCAAGTCGGGTGAATACACTCCATCCTTGAGCGGCACGAACCGATTATCCTTTGCGAGCGCGAGGTGAATGGGGATCATGCACAGGAACTCGACAAGCCATTCGCCGGCGCGATAAGCTGAGACGTTCCATGCACGCTTCCGAGTCGTGTTCGGGCGGTCCTCGCCCACACACAACTCGCCAGCAAAGACGGCAAACGACGCAGCAGAAACCTGAATGGACTTGAGGATATCTCCAGTAGGCTTCTTCGTCGTCCTTTCGAACGTGAAGATCATGTCTGTGAAGTGCGGCGCGTATCGCTGATAATCGCGATCTGTCACGAACACGAGGGTCCGCTGGCTTCGGAGAGTAGAAGCGGATATTGCCTCGCGCTGCACTGCAGGTAAGACAGGGAAACGGGTCCAGACCTCGGCGTGGCAGTCGATAAGACAATTGTGTGCGCTTGAGTTACCTCCAGCACCTGACCCATGCCGTGCAGAGTTCCGCGCACCCTTTTCCTTGAACATGAATTCGGTCACTTTGCGAGTGATGTCAAGAGCATATGATCGGCATGCGCGCGCATCAAAATCGAGCACGACGACATGCACCGCGCTTCGGTTGATCAACGATGTGGCGACCGGACCATTCTCGACAATAAGTGAACCCAGTTCGAGCGGAATCCCTTCGGTAGAACCAAACGTGTCCCAGTGATACGCCGTCACAGCCAGATCATTTCCACTGGCTTGTGCAACCAAAAGACAAGCACCATCGGGGGTCGAGCTCACGCTATACGGTACCTGCTCGAGCTGGAGTGTGGCAGGCCTAATCATTCCCATCCCTCGTCAAAAAGCCTCGCGCAAAACAGAGAAAGCGAGAGTAAACGTACCGGAACTGGAGAGTGACCAAGGAAAATACTCTCGCTTGGGCCTGAGAATCGACAATGACCAGCTCTTCAGTACCACTCGCGAAGCATGTGAGACGGATTGATAATCCGTCATGGTACCACCCGTTCAAGTTGATCGCACTTCCCAACGCTTGGAACCCACGCGCTTCGTCGAAGACGAAGATGTGCAGTAGGAGCTGAAGATGTGGAAATTAGTAACACTGACCCATTGAGATAAACTGACGATCAGACCTTGTCCGACGATACTATCGCAAGCATCTTCTTCGATTCGTCATACGCTAGTAAGAACTCCTGTCCAATCCTCTCACGATTGAGTGACTTCGCTCGGCCGCGAGAAATTGCCCCATCCATCCCCTCCAGTCGTTCGAGGAAGACATTCAGGTTTCCCACACGATCGGCTACAACCAACAAGAGTTTCTCCCCTTCCAGCAGCTGCGCTCGCCTACCCAAAACAATGACGACTCAAATCAGGCTTACTCACCGCGGAAAGGAGGATAGAGGCGCACACTACAGAATGGCCGGATGACAAAGCAAACTTATGCTTGTATTTGAACTGCGGCTTAGGGATCGATTTGGGCTTCATTCGCATTTCATGCTGGTCTTGAGTCGTGAGGTTCATGAGATGCACCGTATATACAGACATTGGGTCTTGTTGCGTTTCTCGAGAACCCGTGATTTGATACGACGTTGAGGAACTCCAGCCTAATACAAAGTCGTCGTCGGCCAGAGGACATGCTAAGGACACCATCACTCACTATAGCTATGAAGCCTTCGAGGTTCTTCCGCATTGTCAATGGACAACGTGTGTCTACCAATACATTTCCGTTTACGATCACCACTAAGGATGGGTTAAAGACGCACGAAGAAATGGTCTGCGCTGATGATTCATTGACATGCTTGATGAGATGGGTTCTCCATTTCTCAAGATCCTCTCCTGCTTTCTGCTCGCTCTCGCGCTTGATACGCTCTGTACACTCTTCCTCCTGTTTTCTGTGCACCGTCGGCGTGATCTTCTTCACCATTCTCATGAGAGTAATCTCCAAGTGGTCAAATCCCTTTCTCTTTGCCTTCTCCACCGACACCTTGAAATGAGGAAAACGCGAAGCGTAACGCTCCTCGTCCTGACCAAGCTGTGTCAGAAATTGACTGTCAGAAACCCACGTTGACGTTGCTGTGGCGCGACGAATGAGATCGTCCACAATGGCCACAACATCGTTATTACCCGACGACTTCAATGTCGACAGGAGACTAGAAGCCAATGTGGTTGGATTTGTGAAAATCGATCTCAAGTGGTTCCGCTTGCCGCCAGTTCCTTGGTTGTCTCTCATACTTGTCTTGACCCGCTCCAATTCCCCATCCAGTGCGGCCAACAAAATCTGTTCTCGTACATGCTTATCCAGCTTCATATCGTTCTTTTTCAAAAGCGGATACAAATTCTTGAACTGGGTAATGCGGTCCTTGGCAGTTTGAAAGTCTTTGTCGGAGATACGCTCCAGCTCTTTGCTCAGCTGCTGCATGGCCGTCTCGTATGCTTTTGGATAGAGGTCCAAGAGCTTGGCAAGTGGTTCTAAATTCATGAATTAACATGGTCTGATTTCGATCTATCAGGCAAACCATCAGACCTGGATCGTCCATAAATCTTTCTGTGTCATCCACGTTATAAGCGAACGCCCCTCGCTCGAAACATCTGACATATTTTAAAATCAGCAAAAGAACAATGCGACGATAAACCCAACTCACGGGTATAAATGTAATATTCCATCTAGAGCAGCCTCGAATAACGATCTCTGGAGCATGGGCACCCCTGACCGCAATTTTGTCGACATTTTCGATATCTCTGTCTTGGCGCGCGCTTGGGAGGTGTTTCGAATGGCATTAGAATCATGCTTCCATTTTCTGCATTCCTCCGTAAATCGTTTTTCGAGCCCTGCTTGGACCAAGATTTTCAGCGCTTCGTCGTCCAGCCTTTCATTCAAGCGCAGGCGGTCAGATAACCTGTCAACGTCAACCCGAGAACATGGGGAGTGAGAACGCGATCACGAGGAACATAACCATGTACTCACAAATATCCTTCGAGCTGCATGGCCTCGTAAGAACGTCCTCTCAAGACCTCCCGCGCAACCGTCGCCTCTTGATGCTCGACTGTCATGAAACCCTGCGCCGTCTCTCCGAAGAGTAAATGCGGTGCAATCGGTGCGGGCTTCGCTGGATCCGGTTCTTCGACCGGGAGCTCTGGAAGTGCGATAGCCCGCGATACAGCCTAGAGTGAAACGCCGGCCGTCAATCTTATCCGCCGCAGGCCTAGGGAAGACTGACCTTGAATCCATTGCGGACAGTCACCGTCTCCTCTTGCTCGTTGGTCTGCGCGACTTCGAACGTGATTATTCGGTCAGACTCATCTTGGTCGAGGGCCCCGTCCTCGACCTCGGCCTCGTCTTCGCTATCTGCCTCGCTCCAGAGGATGGTTCCTGCGTGTTCGGATGAGATCAAAGACACCACCTGGTCGCACATCTTCGTCAGGTACCTGTCGCAGGTACATTGAGACGTCAGTTACTGCGAACAGTACTAATCCGGACGAACCTCATGAAGGTGATGCGATTCCGGCGAATGGAAGACGCGGCAGAGTCGTCCCAAGTCGTTTGTTCGGGCCAGTATAGAACGAACATCTGGTGGGCATCCCCATTCTGTCCCGGCGCCTTGACGATGTACAAGCCGGAGCGAAGGACAGGCTGCGAGCGCACTTGCGAGAGTGCATCAGGGTCGACGAGGAGCTGCGCTGCACTGTCCAAAATGGTTTTGATGTCAAAATGGATGGAAGAACGAGCGGGCGTACATGGTCTCGTCGATGGCGCCGAGTTGCAGCAGAAAGCGAACGATTTCCTCTTTGCTCCCGTAGACGCCGACGGGTTTGATGACATAATTGTCGAGGGTCTTGAAGTTGACTTTCGTCATCGACACGTATGCGCCTGGACAAACGCTGTTTATGAACGCCTCAAGCGAGTTTTGGGCTATGATGATTTTGTCGACTGATACGGGATCGATGATGAAAACAAGCGTGTCGATACGAAGGTGGATGCTCACCGAGACCGGCATTGCAACTACCTGGGTCCGAAATAAGATCAAGGATGCGATACATGCCTTTGATGGAATAGGCGAGGTCCAGTTCATCGCGTTGTGAAGGCGGACTGTCTACGTCCATCTATCGATTCGCGATCGAGCTCGATGCCTCTGCTGAATTGGGCAGAACGAACACACCTGATCGTCCTGAGAGCTTTCTTCATCTGCAGATTGGTAGACACTTTCGTCATTATCTGAGGTGGTATCGTCAATGGAGACGGGGCGCGCGTTGCCATTTATCGATGGAGAAGGCGTCGTGTCAGAATCGGACCCAAACGCCGAGTCCGTGTCCGAATCTGAAGAGACGTCTTTAACTGTGGAATGTACTATGGCACGATAAGAATTGGAGACGGGTGGCGCGAGTGGCCCTTTTGCTACAGGCTCTGAAAAGGTCGTTGTAGTGACTTGTCAAGTGTCTGATGCGGTTCATCTATAGGATACACACCATCTGCTCTTCGTTTGCCTTTGTCGACCTTGTGAATAGGAGCGTCGTCGTCGTCGTCGTCAAAGACACCATTGTTGTTTCTGAAAAGATTGGGGGGTTTGTGTGATGATGATGATGGTTGCATTGTAAAGCACGAAGAACCCTGTGACCCTTGGAGAGACTAGTTTTTAAACGAGGGCTGGCACCACGAGGTCTGAGGGCACGATGCTGTCTGTGGCCTTCTATGGGCTGTACATGCTGTAGTCAGGGACTTTTCTAGGCGACGATGATCTTGGGCTTGGGCCCTTCACAGGAAGTTCCCCTGGCCGTGCAAGGAATATCACAATAGAACAAAGGATAGAGGGGCCCGTGCCATAATTAAACTTTATCTAAACGTGTGCGTCCAATTTGGTATGCGAGTATGTACCCCAGGCCGTACTAAACGCGTCGCTCCCGCTCATATGTGAGCCTCATTCTCAGGTTAAGGGTAAGAATGATCAACCAGCAGATCGCCGAATAAGCAGGGAGTACCACGAAAATTTGCGGGATGTACAGCAGCTATCAATGTGTCACATCACTACAAGAAGTTGAGATGCAGAAGAAAAGAAGTGTGCTCATAGTCTGGAAGGCAGGCTGTGGGCACATCTTATGCTCTATCGAAATGCTGTATCTTCCCTGCGAGATACGGTGATTCCTCGTTTCCAGTATCATAGGGTCGCTTTATTTCCGCACGACAAGACATTAACTGGCCCGCCAGTGCGCAGGGATCCCAAGCCAACCTCGAGCGCCTACCGTGTGAGCAGAGTATAATGGTAAAGGATCCACGAAGTTCACCTGCCAGTGATGACTGTCCCTGACACACTGCATCAACATCACGTACATGGACTGCGATGAGAGCGAAAAGTACATGAAAATGTGAAATATCACGCTGAGAGAATGTGTGCCCTTGAAAGTTGGTCGATGTGCATATCGAACGACAAATTGCAACTCACCCTTCGGGCGTACACAGACTCGAGGCCATCCACACCCCGAAATCTCGATACGAGTTTTGATGTCCCGGTGATAGAAGACGATTGCGAGGTGCATGATTCCACTGGAAATCCTGGAGGTGACACGATGTCACGAAGTCGGTACGGGCATTGCTGTTTGAACGGTCACATAGATATGAATTGAATGTTCGGGCATGAAGATATATAATAGGCATTAGTTAGCGCGAGTTATTCTGTCGTGCAGGCCTCAAATTGTGTGATCGGAGGCGGCTCAGCTTCAAGGAAGCATTGAGAGATCGTGTGCGTCAGGATTGAGCCCGCCTAGGGCTGCGCAAGCATGGGAAAAGGATGGATATTATAGGTTGAAACACGGAGCGTGCCTGACAGAATGACCAAGTTCGTAGGTCATCGGGAGTTCCATGTTCCCTCCGCAGCTCATGAAATCGACAATACGACAAATGTCAGTTTTGATTTGTATACGAGGCATATGGAACAATCAAGGAGGGATGGGATGAACTGATTCTGTCCAATGTTGCCTTGAATGTGCATGTGGGCATTGAAGAGAAGACGAGACTATCACAGGAAGACATACTTTTTGGGATCCAACATTATCAATTTGAAGACGTGGCAAGGCAGGAATATGGATGCACCGACCACTGGTTAGAAACAACAAATGGCAGTCCAGTTACTGTAGCACACTCGAAGAATTTGCAGGGGCCGGTAGTTTATTAAGAAACCCGAGACCACCATCTGGAACCGTTTATCGTCGTCACGGAAGAAATATGGAAGCAGCTTGCTCCGCTTGCTCCGATACTCGCACTGCTCGAATCTCATCTCGTCGTCAATACTTAGGTAACAAGCACAAGGGTCCTTCCTTGGTGGGCCTGAATTTCTCTGTCATGGCGAAAGAGCACCAGCCAATGATGCTTCCTTGGCATCACTCTGTATGATGCATTCTTGCAATTGGGTCTCATGCTTCGCTCTCGATGATGCACTGAGGCTATACCTCGGCGAACTCGGAGTCTTTGTTTAATGGTCACGACAAGGAACAAACGATCTGGGACGACTTGGGAACGAGGTCCAAGTTGTATTGCCTACTTGGATGATGGAACACAGTCGCCACGCACAGTCTAAAGTAATTCCAATCTCACTACGCTCAGTCCCCTGCAGCTCAGATCTTCGAAGGGCTAGGAGACAGCATACCGAATTGCCTGCATATACTATTTACCCCCTCGCCGCCATCTTGAATTGTCGAATTTCCTGGCCAATTATCTTTTGGACAATGTAATGGAACATGGACGGCGCCTCAACAACTCCGAGCCCAAGCTTGCAACAAAGCCCAGGTACTGCGCAACGGGCGCTTTTGTAGGCAGGTCCGATCTGTCCAACTTGAGCTCCGCGGAACAGCGCTCATATGCGCTTCTTACTAAATTTGTATTGCCAATTGGGTTATAATCCAACACACCTTTCGTGTGCGGTACGTGCATATGCTATCCCTCTTCTCTTCACACTGACCCTCCTCCGTCGTTCAAGCTGCGCGCAACATGGCTTCCGACTTGCAATCTGCTGTTCAATCCATCATCTTAAACGACTATGCATCCCGTACGATCACTCGAGTTTTCTCGCGGAGATCTGGCTGATAAGACTACCCAGTTGCTATCACCACGGCAGTTGCCTATGATTATAGTGAGTGGTCCCCTGTGCCCCACCCCCATTCATGACTGCTCACATTGTCAAAACTGTAGTCCTCACCTTCGCGAGCGAGGTACGGCGCTTCCTCTCTACCTCCAACTTCATGTCTAACGGTCCAAAAAAGGTAGAATATATTTGGGTAAGGTGTTACCAAAACTTTACGCACAGACAACGCTTACGTCTTCAATTCTGCAGCGCAGGCCCTGGTCATGGGTTTCTACGGTCTTTGCTCTCGTGCGTGTGCACTACCTTGTTCATGGCTTGGATCCCATTCCGAGCTGATTGGTACAACAGATCCGTTATGTTGGTCTCTGTTGGGCCTTGTGAGTCCATCGGCTGAGGCATAACAGCAAGCTCTTAACTGACCTTGAATTTCATTACAAGATCCGAAGGACTGAGTCAGTGTGTTCAAGATCGTCTATATTCAGTTGACCAGCTAACACACTGTTCATAGCCGGCAGCTCCTTTATTCCTGGCCATCTAAAAGTCAGTTTCTCTCCTCCACATCTCGTCCATCATTAATGACCTAGTCCGGATAGACGTATGTGTCTGAACGTTGAAAGAAAGCTTAATTTCTGATCATCGAACAGATGTAAGCACTTGGATCTACCTGAACTCTGCAGTGCAGAAATAATATGCCGCGTGACAAAGGTACGGTGATGTACGTGGTTGGTTCTTGGACGTTTCCGATTTTCCTTTGTGCCTTCGATTGTGAGTTTTCTTGGTCTGTGATTCCGCCTTGCTTGCTCTGAATCAGGTCGCAGTTATGATGATCCTGCGTGTCTACGCCATGTGGGGTCGATCGAAAGCAATCCTTTTTCTCCTGTTGCTCCTTTATATCCCCCAAAATATCGCCTACATTGTTTGCCTCGGAATCTACAACAATCCTACTACACACTTCTCAGGTATGTCTCACGTGAATTCGGGTTAAACTGACTTTTAACCCACCCTCAGTGTCGACCGTCCAAATTCTTAATTTCTCCTTTTGCAATGCCTCGTTTGTTGACACGCCGCCATCACTTTACTTGGTGTTCCCTTCCGTGCGATTCGTCCTCAGTGGTGCACTGCTGGCCCTCGCTGTATTTCAAACCCTGCATCAATCGTTCGTGATGTACAAAGCAACGAAGCGATGGCAGCCCAACCGCTACATGCAACTGTTCGTGCAGCACGGAATTTTTTATTTCCTCGTGTATGTCCCTGGTCCCCTATCTCTCGCCCTCCGTCACGCTTTATTCCATCTCTTGTCACGCCCGCCGCGAAGACTCACAAAAACACCTCCAGGCACACACTCAACGGTATCACCGAACTATTGCAGGGCGAACCTCCGCAGGACAATGTTGCAGCGACGTACCTGTACGTGATCAGCTACGTCCTGATCACCTCGATGATGCCCCGGTTCGTCATCAGCGTGCGCATGCTCTTCGACCGTGAAATCCGTCGTGGTGGCAGCACCACAGACAAGGGGATCGATACTGGGTTCGGCGTCTCATCCAGATGGGGCGCGCGTGAGGGCGGGGTCTTCTCTTCGATCGCGTTCGCGGAGCCGGTCGCTGTCGTGGAACAAGATCAGAGTCAGGTGGAGGACAGCGAGGTGGACTGCTCGAGTGACATTCGGCTCGAAACACGGGCGATGGATGCGCAGGGGGTAGTGGCTAGAGAGATCGTGTAGGAAGATGGATATCCTGGGCTCGGACAACGTTGGGCGCTTTGATATCCCGCCTATGCAACATGGATGTTCTCTTTCTGCGCTTTCGCTCATCATGGCTGGATTGCGGGCCCATATTGTTTGTTCACTTTCCAGGGTCCCAGATGTGTCACTGCAAAGGGACTGCTCCAGGGGTCCATCTGTATACGAATTCTTCTTATCATGTCAAGGCAGCTGACCCTGCATTGACAAATGGAGTGCCTGTCGATGAGTCACTCGTCGCTAATCACGGCAACAAAGTACGTCTCTGTGGCGTAACTCGCTGGTTCCCCGGAGGTACTAAGTATAAATCCAATAGGAAATGGTGACCCTTGTGTGCGGGCCTGCCAAGCTCTGGCGTGCAGTACATAGTACACACACACATCTGGTAGTCTTCTTTCAAATTCTTCCCACTGCCAACTCGACATAGCCCCAGCATTTCTGGATACAGTTCTACACTGTCGCGAGTCGCCATCATGTCTTCCGACTTGGAATCCGTCGTCCAGCTCATCATCCTGAACGACTACGCCTCTCGTACGGGTGTCGCCCTTTTCGTTTTCCTCGAGCGATTCATCTGATGCCAGACATTTACTATGCTTTTCAGTCGCCATCGTCGCCGCGGTCGCGTATGACTACAGTGAGTGACATCGTCTCTGCACGCCCAGTCTGCAGCGTTCATGTATGTACGCGACGAACGTCACACACGACCGCAAGTCCTCACCTTTTCGGGCGAGGTACGTACGCTCGGACTTCTCTCTCTCTATCTCCGGCATAACCATTTTGACATGACGATTTACACCAGGTGGAATATGTTTGGGTGAGGAACCGTCCGTTTTTTTACTACTTCGCGTACGCGTGCGACGATTCTGCAGCGCAGATCCTGGACGTGGGTCTCCACGGTGTTCGTCCTCGTACGTATCAAATTGTGGATGGGTGCAAGTCCTCGTGGCTCACCCCGCTCTCATACGTCAGATCCGCTATGGTGGTCTCTGTTGGGTCATGTAAGTCCATACACTACTCAGCACGCGCGCGCTCGAGTTTCCACGTGTCTGACTTCGGGTTTCCTTGACCAAAGATCCGAGTCGCTCAGTACGTTAGAGGTCGTCTACATTGTGCGTGGTCAACCAACTAGCTTAACCCAACCCACCGTGCAGCCGGCAGTTCATTCATTTCTGGCCCTCTCAAAGTCAGTTTTTCCTGCCTCTCCCTGCGCCTCTCGTCCGTCATCACTCATCATGGTTTGGTTCCGACAGACGTATGTGCACGCATTCAAAAAGACGTGTTTCTGATCATTCGACTCCGATAGATGTAAGTAATCGCCGTGCGTCTGCAATGTCAACACGAGGTGCTATACTTGACGCACAAAGGTACTGTGATGTACATGATCGGCTCTTGGTCGTTTCCAGTCTTTCTTTGCGCCATCGACCGTGAGTTGGCTTTTCAGCCTTTTGGTTCCTGGGCCACGCGGTCCGTCACTGGAGTACTGATTTCGGGTTGTAGTCGTGATGATTCTGCGCGTTTACGCCATGTGGAGTCGATCCAAGACGATTCTTTTTCTCCTGTTGCTCATCTATGTCCCTCAAAATATCGCTTACATCGTCTGCGTCGGGATCTACAACAATCCCACTACACATCTATCAGGTATGTCCCATGCGGATCCGAGTCTGAACCAATGTTTAACCTGTCCCAAGTGTCGACTGCCCAAATTCTCAATCTTTCGTTTTGCAATGCCTCGTTCGTCGACACGCCGCCGTCGCTTTACTTGGTGTTCCCCTCCGTGCGATTCGTCCTTAGTGGTGCATTGCTAATTCTCGCCGTATTTCAAACCCTGAAACAGTCATTCGTGACATATAAAGCAACGAAGCGATGGCAGCCCAACCGCTATATGCAGCTTTTCGTGAAAGACGGCATACTTTACTTCCTCGTGTACGTTCGTCCTTCGTACACCACGAATGCTCCCTGCGCTCGTTCAAATCAAATCCCACAGGCACACGCTCAACAATGTCACCGAAGTACTGCAGGGGGAACCTACGCAGGACGGCAACGCGACGACGTACCTGTACGTGATATGCTACATCCTGATAGCCACCGCGATGCCCCGGTTTGTCATCAGCGTGCGCGTGCTGTACGACCGAGACTGCCGTGGCGGTGGCGGCGGCCGCGCGCACCAGGGGATCGATACAGGGTTCGGCGTCTCGTCTGGGCGCGGTGCGCGCGACGGTAACGATGACGTGGTCCTTTCGGCGATTGCATTTGCCGAGGCTGCAGGACAGGATCAGGATCAGAGTCGAGGTGAGGGTCAGGCGGAGGTGGGCGACGTGGGTCCGGCCGCCGGCTGTTTGGACGACGTTGAGCTCGAAGGGGTGATTCTGCACGTGCCTCGAGCAACGACCGCGTCGTGATCACAGGGGGGACGCGAGTGCTAGCGTTTGAGCGGGCATCGGGATAATATAAGAAATACTTCGCTGTGACGGACGTGCATGGCTGGACTGCTATGTCTGCACGTCCGCCTGACAGACATACAGTATTATAATTAAATGTCAGGACTCTGGTGATCAGCACGTAAGGTTACTAGATGAGAGGTATGGACCAATTGCCGAAACGACCTCGAGGTGTATCGCACCTTGTAGATGAGGGAAGCACAAAACTGGAGGCAGCCTAAGTCACACACCGATAAATGAAAAGATAACGCACAGGTTCGGTCTCAAACGTTTTTGGACGTGAGAAAGAGATAGTAAGTTACCTAAGGTGGTATTGCTTTTACACTTTGACTGGAATTAACAGTTTTGCGACCCACCCCGGCACTTTACATTCCACTGGAGGAATGGAGGTGTCGAAACTGGGTAAAGCCAAGCTGGATCACTGTCATCATGAACGTCGATCATTGGATCAAAATTCGGAGCCAAGAAACGCCTACAAAGTGAGGGTCGTCATCCCCCGCCAAATATTTCATGACGCTGACTCATCTGAAGTTGAATGTTTTTAGGTCGGATAGAAATCAATGCTCACCAGATTGAGGCTTAATTTGTGCCACTCAGTAACGTTGCGACCACCCTCGTCTTGTCGGACCCATTCACCACCATCCAGGAGTATCACTTGACCCTGACTTTCTTTCATCAGGGCGTAAGGACTATCATTACATAAGGTATTGATCTGACGCCCGGAAATGAAGTCTCAAAACATGCGTGATAACGTTCCATGGCCATCTGGTCATATGGTGCCAATATTGTCCGGCGTGGTACACCATTCGGATGGCGGGGCGGTCTGCTCCTTCTGGCATGAAACTTGATGAAGGTGACTTGAATGACATGTGGCATCATCGAGACTGCACATCTCCTTTTGGCGCTCAGACCGTAAGTGGCCTCAAATTGCTAACAGTTACGTATCGCCCTGACAAAGTAAACATCCGTCGCCTGGGAGAGATAAGCGAGTGGCCTAGAGACGGTGTGCAAAGTCCAACGTCTTTCATGTCCTCCAACCAAGAGGCTGCCCTGCAGCTCCTCATCCTCAACAACTATGTATCCGGTAAGGCCACTCGTAAACCTTTGCGATCACTGCTCTGATAGGCGCATGCAGTCGGTATCGCCGCCACCGTCGTCTACGACTACTGTGAGTGAAATAGTTGTGAGCGCTCTTCATGTTTTTCTACCGGTTTCATGCAAAAACCATAGTCGTCACTTTCTCCAGCGAGGTGTGTTATTCCTCTATCGCCTTCACTGTTGCTCCTGATGATGCTGCAAAGGTAGAATATATTTGGGTCAGAATCAATCAATGATCACCTTGATCTACCCTTTTGAACGGTTTTACAGCACAAACCCTGGACGTGGGTCTCTTCGATCTTTGTTCTCGTGCGTTTAAGCATTTTGTACTATCTGTTCGTATGTTGTGAGCTGACTATTCCAATAGGTGCGCTATGTTGGTCTTTGTTGGATAATGTAGGTCTGGCTGCTGTAGTTCGTTTTCAATGTGTCTGAATCCGAATGCTTTCCTCAAGTGCAAACTCGTTTGGTATGCATGCTTGGGCTCAAGGTCGAACAGTTCACCTAACATGCTGACAGCTGGCAGTTCCTTTGTTACTGGGCCATTGGAGGTCAGTATTTCATCTCGCACTTATCCATCGCTAAAATTAGCCTTACTTGGTTAGCTGTACGTACCAAATTTTGAACGTTGAACATCGTGGATTTCTAATGGATGTACAGATGTGAGCCCATAGATTGACTCGCATCCATGACGACAAGATAGCATACCATATTCGGAAGGTACTGCGGTTTTCGTTTTAGGAGGTTGGGCGTTTGCCGTGTTCCTTTGTGGCACTGACTGTGAGTCGCCCCACTGATGTACTCTTTGCCACTTTGATCTGTATTAGTGGTGATGATCATGCGTGTCTATGCAATATGCAACCGATCAAGACCGATCTTATTTTTTCTCTTGTTTCTTTATGCGGTACAAGTTATCACTATGATTGTAGTGCGTGGGGTTTATATCAATCCCAATACCCACCTGTCAGGTGTGTCCCCAACCTTGTGACAGAGTACGTCTGACATCCAGTCTCATAGTGACCATCGACCAACTTTACAATTTTACGTTTTGCAGTGCACAAGAACAGAACGTTCCAGTGACATTTTCCCTGTGCGACGAGATCCCACGATTTGTGCTCGGCGCCGCCATGTTGATCATCGCCCTCTTCCAAACGGCGAAAGGGTCGGTGAACATGTACAAAGCAACGAAACAATGGCAACCCAACCGATACATACAGCTCCTCGCAGGAGACGGGATCATTTACTTCTTCGTGTACGTATCCTACCCGTCCTCTTGCAGTCCATTGCGATTTCCGCGCTCCGTATCTGGTACGAAAAATAGACTACCGATCGTCTTGCAGGAACACCCTCAACAATGCCATGGCCATGGTCCAGAGTACGGACTATGCGATCAACAGCACGGTGTTGCTCATCCTGAGCACGATCTGCCTGATCACGATGCCTTCCATGATGCCCCGGTTCATCATCAGTGTGCGAGAGCTGTACGAATCCGACGTCCGTGGCCGATGGCAGGGCGTCGATACCGGTTTCGGGCTGCCATCTCGACTCGACGGCGGACAGAGCATGACTATGTCGGCGATCGCGTTCGCGGACAGCGCTCCAGTTCAGGTGGGCGAGGACCGGGTGGCAGGTGGCGATGCGGCGGATGACGTAGAGGAAATTCTTCTTGAAGTACAGGGAGCCGTCGCACGTTCAAGGGTCTGAGCGGGGTGGCGCTGAAGGCATGGACTGAACATGTACATATTGACTGGCGGGTTCGACTCGCCTCACATACTTCTATTGCCTACTATGGATTGTCGGAAGTCTTAGAGACGTTCAACATGGCCATGGGTTACCCCTGGGCGCTCCCATCATCCAACTTGCCTTACTTTGTTTCACGCCTTAAGACGCTCATAACCCCTCGATCCCGTCACATCTCAAGCGACGATGAGCTGAGGTCGTAAGTGTGCGCGTCGTAGAGATAAGCAGATCATCAGGTCGATAGAACTTGTTCACATCCTATTCTATTCAGATTGTCGCTCCCGCTGAGTCTTTCCAGCGACCGGACAGGTTTGCTACTGTTGGGACGTTATCTAGATGTGGGGACGATCCGTAGTCGTCCGTGTGTGAGGACGAAGTGGAGCGTGATGATGATGATGATGATGATGATGAGATGGTGAGTCGGGCAGAGATCAGACTAGGATGGGGGGACGACGGCGGCCTCTATGGGCTCGTGGTACTCGTTATTGTCCCCCTGTACTACATCCCTACCTTTATACTGTGCTACTGAATGTCATCTCCTAATCTTTAGTCGAGTGGGGCTTGCACGGCGCGCCGCATTCGACAGCCACAAACATCCTTGCAAGTCCTTCTGACACTCGCTCATTGCCCGAAATGATCATCGCTCTCGGTTTCGTCTGTCCCCTCCTCGCCCTCTGAGTCTTTCTCAACCTCTTTCTGGTCAATAACACATTCCTTACTGCGAGTTGCGAGCAGGAGTGACTTCATTCCTAGCAATCATGTCAGATTGGCCAGACTACGTGCGTACACACTTGCGAGTCAAGCCGTCCAGAGCGTTACTTTGGGATAGCCTGAAGATGGACCTGCACCTCCTCCAATCACGTGACAAAGCTTTACATTTGGCTTTCGCTTTTTGAATGCCCTTACATCAGCGCCTATACTATATATCGTTGCGTCTGTCGATATCCCCAGAGTGCGCCCGCCATCTGAAAAGGTATCATTACGTATGGCTAACCAGCCCTAGTTCCTCGAATTCTTTGGTGCCATGTGATGGCTTCTGCATCGCCACAGCTTGGCACTATTGTATCTCTCTACTCAGACCGGTAGCAACTTGGGAACTGCGCATACCCTTCACCGGCCAATACAAATGGATGGTCCAACGTGCAACCGCCGGCTCCTAGTGGCCGCTGACCTCAGACAGTATGTTGACTCGAACCACGTTCGGAATAACCCTGAGGTCGTGTTGCCATTTCAGTTGATCGCGCGCGCGCACAATAGCCAATTGCGATGCCAGCAGCAGCAGCACAGCCCAAGGTAACGACGTTAGTGTGCAATGCTCCACACAAAAGCACAGGATGGAGGCGCGCCGCCGCGTGGTTGATTGACTTCGTGCCGGCAGTGAAGATGCTTGGCATCACCACTTTACCTTCAATAATAACCGATGGGAGGGTCATGCGGCGCGCTGTCTCTCACCTCTGACTTCTCTTCCCTTTCGTCTTTCGCCTCTTTGTCTTGTCGATCGTAAAAGCCTCGTCCTGCCCCAATGTCCTCCAACTTGGCGTCTGCGTTGAAACTCGTCTGGATGAATGACTACACGACAGGTACGCAGTCCACTGAATGACGTCTCTCTCTCTCTCTCTCTCTCTCTCTCGATCGTGCAGTTGGCTCAAGGATACCCGTGCAGTCGTGATAGTCGTCGCCGTCGTGTACGATTATTGTGAGTATTTTTCTCCAAACGTCTCGTCCTCGTTTGCACCTGGGTCTCCACGTGATCCTGTTTGCTGATCTGCCCCCGCAGTCCTCACCTTCACAAGAGAGGTATGGGATGTCTCGCTCTAGAACTACGTTCGAGCGCTGATGGATTCTCGAGGTGGATTATGTATGGGTGAGCGAACGACAGACGATGTCTGAGCGCACATGTACACCACGTTGTTGATCATGTCACAAGTCCAGATCCTGGTCCTGGATCTCTACCATGTTCATTTTGGTAGGTCTCATAGGCTTCGCTGGACGTCTTGCTCCGTGTATATATTCTTATTTCGATGGTCTTTCAGGTTCGCTATGTCGGTCTTTGCTGGGCTGTGTAAGTCTGGTTGCTGGTGTGTCCGCAGGTGCTGCTGACCATGGATTCATGCTCTAGTCTAGGTGGCCTGAGTATGTACAAGCTAAATTTCTTGCTGATCGAGACTCATCAGATATTTTTTCAGTGGGGAGCACCTTTGTTCCTGGTCCCTTGAAAGTAGGTAGTTCAATGATTTGGCTGTCATTAATGACCATCAATTTTGCAGCTGTGTGTATTCAAATTTTCATTGCAGATTATGTCTCTAATGGCTGCTCTAGATGTAAGTGTCTTGATCACTGGCGATGAGGACACAATATTAACTTTATTTTGAAGGTACTGGACTCCTTTTACTTACTTTCTGGGAGTTTTTGATATTTCTTGCTGTTGCTGACTGTGAGTTGAAAAGTCTAGCTTACACCTTGCCTGACTATCTCTAATCACAGTGATAATGATCATGAGGGTGTATGCAATGTGGAACCGATCTCCAAGGATCCTTTATTTTCTCCTGTTCGTCTATGCTGCACAGGTTATCACTTCCTTCACCTTTTCAGGCTTGTACAACAATCCAAACACATATTTATCAGGTATGTCTCTGTTGATTCACTTGCAACTCACCGCGATCTTACACAGGTGATTCGCTGTAGTCAGCGTTGATCAGATCGCCAACCTTTCTTTTTGTAACTCGTCATTCAACAATCTGAACCCAACCTCTTTGTTGGCTTCTTACATGATTCCGCGATTCGTTCTCAGTGGAATGCTCCTTGTTCTTGCTCTCTTTCCAACTTTGAAGCAGGCGGTCGGGATGTACAGAGCGACAGGACAATTCCAGCTGAACGTGTACATGCATCGTCTCGTGAGAGAAGGCATCCTTTACTTCCTTGCGTACGTCCCTCTTCCCTCTTCTCTCTTCCTTTTTTTCCTATTTAAAAAACCCGTGCCTCGACCCGTTGACAGGAACCTGATCAACAACGTGGTCAGTCTACTCACGAGTGCGTCGGTGACGAACGAAACGTGGCTGCTCTTCCTCAACGTGCTCTGCTATGTGACGGTGTGCCCGATCATGCCCCGGTTCATCGTCGGTATGCGCGCGCTGTACGATCGCGATGCCCAGGGACGCTTTGAGGGTGCCGGTGTAAGCATGGACAGTGGGTTTGGGGTGGGGGTGGGGGTGGCAGGGCATGGAGATGGTGTCGGGGTCGTTTCTACAATCGCGTTTGCGGACAATGCGAATGCGCTGGGGAGCAGGGTCGGAGATGGGGACCGGGGTGTGGATGTGGACTTCGGTTCGGGGAGGGAAGGGGACGCGGAGGCGGAAGAGATGGCAGGTGGATTGAGCTCGGAGTGCTAGGGGATTGCAGTTTTGGTGAAAAATGCGAGTATTGTTGACTCGTCTGTCGTACATATCTGTGGTGAACGTACTTAGGTAACCCGTGCGATTAATCGTGGGTTCGCGAGTTTTGTTCGGTGTGCGATATTCCTTGAGTATCGCTAGGGTCGTCGTGATTTGTGTACTTGACAACACACAGGTGCGCGCTGTCTGCCCCTTGGCAAAAGAATGCAAGATCGAGTCTGTCTCTTTGAGAAGAAAAATTAAAGGCATGTCCACAGGCAACATAAATACACATGAGCCAAAAACGAGGAGACATGCATCCACAAACGAAATAAATGTCCAAAACCTGTCACTGCCGCCATCTCCAAGTGATCGCTCAAACTTCAAGCCTCAAGCGTGCCCTCTCCCCACGGTTCAAGACGAATCTCTTCTGTATTGTTTGCCATGTCCTCCACTGCTTGACCTTGACCCTCCTGCTCTGGAGTGGCATCCGCGAACGCAATCGAGGACATGGGTGCAGTGTGAGACAAGACACCGAAACCACTATCAACCCCCTGCCAGCGACCATGGAGGTCGCGTTCATATAGCTCCCGTATGCTGATGATGAACCGAGGTATCAGAGAGGCTATCATAATGTAGGCAAGCAGGAACAGGATGAGCATGAAATTACTGTCTAGCATATAACTTGGGTTTTGGATTATGTCAAGAATGTTGAAAAATGTATTCCTGGATATTAGGGAGAATAACTGGCAGTCAGTTGTTGCACTTCCAAGTTGAGAAATGAAATGAATGAAGGCAAAGGAACATATGTACATAATGAAATATATTATTCCATCCCTGATCAGCAACTGCATGTACTGGTTGGGTTGCCATTGTTTTGTTGCTTGGTACATCTCATATGATTGCTTGAGGGTTTGGAAGATAGCAAGAACCAATAGTATAGCACCAAGAACAAGTCGTAAGACTTGAAGGTGCAGGTAATATGTTGGTAAGGCATTTACAACTGAATCAATGCAAAATGAAAAATCTGAAACTTGGCCAATTGTCACTAAAATGATTAGAAGGTTATATGACAATAGCCATGCATCCAAAATGAAAAAGAACAAACCTGAGATGTGGCTATTGGGAATACTATAGACTGTAGAATCATAGACATTGATGATGATCTGAGCTGCATAAATGAAGAAGAGAAGCCATAGAATTGGCTTGGACCGACACCACATTGCATAGACACGAAGAATCATCACCACTGTAACATAAATCAATATAGTAGAAAATGCAAGAATGAGATGACTCACAATCAGCAACACAAATAAAGATATGAAATAGCCAACCTTGTGCAATAAACATTGTAGTACCTTTGGGATAGTATGTATGTCTTTTTACATCATGGATGGAAGTATGTTGGCATCCTTACATCTGTTGGCTATTAGAGATGCATGGCTTTATGTATCCTAGGTACACACATCTAGTAGGTAAAATTTATTAATGAAGGAAAATTTTTAAAGTAAAAAGCTGACATTTAAAGGTCCTGGAACAAATGTGGTGTTATCTACAACACATGAGCTGAAATACTTGGTTTCAGACATTGAGCATACCAAGTGAGACTGATCTTGAGAACAAATTCCAAGTCAGTTATATTTGAATGCATCATAGCAGGTCAATCTGTACACCTACATAATCCAAGCAAGGCCAACATAACGAACCTATCAGGCAGGTCAGCTCAAGTCATGGAGGCTAAACTACAAAAATATTTGTACACACAATGAGAAACATTGTAGAGACCCATGTCCAAGGCCTACACTATTAGATTGTCAGGATCACTGTAGATGGGTGATGATTGATGACTGCTCACCCAAATATACTCTATCTTCATAGCCCATCAGCAATGAAATTGAAGGTGGAGATGAAATGGAATAGCACCTCACTAGTAAATGCAAGGACTGTGACTGTGAGACTGCAATGGTGACTGATACAGAGCATAAATGGGCTTACAATAGTCATACACAATGGCAGTAATAATACTGACTATAGTGGTCTGTCAATATAACATTTGAGAGGTTATATGAATAACCATACCAGATGCATAGTTGTTGAGGAAGAGGAGCTGCAAAGCAGACTGTATTTCAGAGGACATGAGACCAGACTTTGAGGGAAAATGGTGTGGGATGATACTGGATATTTATCCTCTTCCTGCATGATTTATCATGAGGCAATGTACAGGATGAATAATGAGGAGCAATGAATGACCGGGGGAAATAAACTGCCAGGCCGTTCAGAACCTAGGTTCATCATGTGGCTGGATATATACAGCTAGGGCTGATCCTGAAAGCTTTTGTAAGTGTTCCTGCATGAGTAGAACATATTATGCAATGAGTACCTTGCAAATCTCGAGACAAAATATCCTCAATCCAAAAGGCTAGATGTTTGAAATGGCTGGGTGTTCGTGAGTCAGTTATTCGATTTCCGCAGTCGGTCGATGACTTTTTCTCACATTCATCAAGTTGAAACACTAGGATCTGGAAGCAAAGATCATTAGTTGAAAAGATGATCATGATGGTGATGCTCATGATATGGCTGGAATTTGGTGTGATAGTTATTAGCTGGCTCGAGCTTTGGATAGAACAAAGTGGGACCATCTGAATCTTCTTGCACATGCTATGCAGGATGTTCAATTGAAGTCGAGAGTTTTGCGATGTTTATTGACGATGTGATCACTTATTGGTGTGCCCTTGAACCTGTTCATCATCATCAGTATTGAATCCTCACGTCCAATGTTTTGGTCGGTGGATGGACACAGTGCACTTGAATATGAGTGAAAATCACTATTGTGCTCAGTTTGACCTGGGAGAAGATGGTGATGGTTGCAACATGAATGGCACAAGGTAGAACCATCGTATCCAGAGCCCTATTTAGTCGGCCTGAAAGCCAGGTCCGTTGGTGATATCTAGAGACATTTGTTTACTTTTTTGGATCCTCCACATGACCCCAGACTTGCAACGACGCCTTCTTTGAGTGTCAGGCTTGCCATGTCGGACAACTGGTTTGCATCATGCTTCAATCAGTGTCTCAAGGGGCCTTTCCTGATAATAAACAGACAGGAATTCACGGGAGGAACCTTCAAGTTCGGGTTTGAGTTCCCTTCCCAGCAAGTCTCCTTTCGATAGCGAGGATAGGTGGTATCGGTATATTGACCATAGACAGGCTAGGTCCTGGACTAGGCACAGTACAACGGTCTCGGGACATGGAAAAACGACTGTGGTGGCAGGTGTGAGATTAGAACGGTTTTACACAAGGTCTGTCCCACCTGGATGCTATCCCCTCCATTTTTGTATATACCTCCGTGGACATGGTTCAGCGATAATGAGGACAGTCAGTGAATACCAACGATTGAGAACGTTCAAGGAATCGTCCCCAGAACTGGTTGGTGAAGTTGCCCTTTTTTCATGGGGTGACTGCTAACACCTGCGGATCTCAAACCCGAAGCAGCTGTTATCCTTGTCCACCTTTCATGTTTCATTTATTGCAGTGAAACCAGCAAGGTGGACATCCGAGGGCGATGTTGAAGAGTGACGTTCTATGGTGTGGAGCATAGGTCAACAGTGTGTGTTCTCTCTCTTTTGGTCCTTGGCCACCTGCCCACTCACCCGCAATCATTGTGGCTCCATTAATTTTTTCATCACACCTGTCCACTACTCCCAGTCCTTCCACAGCCTTGCTAAGGCCTACTTGTACCTCGCAGTTACTTGTGTCCTAGGTCTCAAGCACGTAACCCCACACTCGAGGATTGTGAGCCACTGCAAGGCGATCCCACTTCAACAAGTACTATCCACTCTCCTCTCTTGCTCACCTGTCTCACGCACCACCCTTACATCCCTCACGTTGCACATCCATAGCGATGTCCAAAAAGATGATCATTTTGCAAGGGCCTTGATGCACAATGCGACACCAACATCACAAACGTCTCGACATCAACACCATCTTGTCTCAGGTCTCTGATATCAACTGAATTTAGTAGCATGTCGATTCTTACAGGTTGTGCTGAATCAGATAACCAATACACCATAACCAAGTTTCATGAGACTGCAGTGAGAAACAGTGAACGATTTAAATTTCAGTGCCGTCCAGTGTGTCAGCAGTCTCTGGGATGGTGATTGTCTATGTGATGAATGGCAAGCCTGGTTGATATACTTGAATGGACCCCACCACATTCGTCCAATCGTCGAATAGATTGAGACTTATGAGGATACCAAAGTCAGCAATCGACCTAACACATTCCTGTCACTGGCAGCACATTTACCTAGAACATCAGTGGATATCTGAGATAGCAAGGTAGCTCAGATACAGTCACCAAGCCTTTGTTGTGCAACCTCGTGTGGATTTACGCACCAAAAGGGGAGGTGGAAGGGGAAGGGTAGGCGAGTGGACTAGAAGCGACGAAACACCCGTGCTGGGTGGAAGTGTGAGCATTGTCGACGTGTCTGTCGTATCTGTATCAAAAGTACTCAGGTATGCAGGCCTCTACTTGGGGATTGGGCCGGAATTGACCTTGTGTGGAATCAACCAGCAAAAGTGCGCGATCTGTCTCCGACATTGGACGTCATGATGAGTTTAGGCTTTCTGGGTAGACCACGCAAGAGCGCTTCCAGCGTAGCGGCACTAGGGGAGAGCTGTACTCGATTTGGCCTTTCAGACAGACGGTTTCTTTATGATAGAACTCATTCAAGCGTGTATCAATTACATTTCACGACAAGTGGTGGTCTACAGTACATACTCGATTGCACAACTCATATATTCTGGCTTACTGCAACGGTACCCACTTGGGCTCGGTCGCCGCGACCTCAGTAAACTCCTCCTTTCCCCAGAACCGCTTCAGCCTCTCATCCCCGGTCACTCGATCGAAATGACCAAACACGAGCGGATACTCTGCGCGCTCGGCCGCCCCGAGCGCCAGGAATGCGCTCCAGTGCACCATCCCCACTAAGAACAGGTCTGCGAGTGTGAGGCTGTCCGAGATCAGGTACCCGGACGGACGCATCGCGAGGCACGATTCTACGTAGTGCAGAGAGCGAGCAAGTCGTTCTTTGTATTTGTCGAGACCCTACCGTGAATGGATCGTTCGGTCATGAAGCGGAGCGGGGGAGAGGACCCATGACGTGTACGTGACAACACCCACCTTGCGGCTGAACGGAACACCAAGGCCGACCACCATCATCATGTAGTCGAATGAGGGCTGCCCAATTTCCTGTTCCGTAAAGTGAATCCATTGGTCGACGAGCGCAATCTCCTGCGTGTCTGAACCCAACAGGTTCACTTTGGTCCCGAGACCGCACACTGGGACGCGTGAGCATTCGACGACGGGGTACTCAAGGTTCCTGCTCACGGTATCGCGCAATAGACACACCCTCTGTCAGTTGGAATCCATCCAGTCCCTCGAACGCGGGGATCTTGCCATACATAAATTTGGACGCATAATCTGCCGGCCTGTCGGCATGCTTCCACAAGGGCTGATTCAACTCCAAGTCGTTCAGAGCCGCTACGCTCTGGATCTACGATGGGGTAAGGAGGGTGGTGATGTACACGGCGCATAGAGGCTCACGATCTTTGTTCTCGGTTGGCGAGGCGAACCCCAAAGAGTCCCGATTGGCGGCATGTTCTTGACTTGAAAGTAAACGACTGGGCGAATTGGCGAAGACGAGGTCACATCAATGTCCTGCAGACCCATTAAGTACCCCCAGTGCAGACGATTAACTCAGTGATCAGTCGCTCATGGGCCAAACTCGATTTGGACTTTATGCTGGTAGGTTATCGGAACACGCGGGGGCTCCGAGTCCCGGCCGGGTCAGTCTCGAAGGGGCAGAAGCATTTAACAAGGCTTTAAGAGCGAAAATTTGCGACCGGTTAGACACGAGAGCTGTGCGCAAGCGATGCAGATAAGACTTAACCGCGGTGTCGTTTGTGCTTGAAACCATTGTGCTGCGCAACAGTATCAGTTGAGGTCTGCCGTCGGAAGTCAGAAAGGGCATGAAACATTTAATATTGGACGACCAGCACATGGGCGCGCGTGCTTGAAGAGCTTCCATGTGGCGGCTATCAGCGGGAACTGTCCAAAGCGGCGGTGGCGTCTGTCATACTTCAATGTCCACCGACGTGAGCGCTGGAAGGGTGCTCGTAGAGCATGCCATAAATGGGAGTGGTCCGTACCATTGAGAGCCTGCGCTAATCCTCGGTAGGGCTCACGTCAGCCCGCAAAACTCTTCTGGAATGAAACGGACCAAGTACGCTTTCCAGAAGATCAGTACCTTGCCGAACAGCGGCTCCAGCCCTACCCTTATCTGAGATGAAAACGAGGAAGTGTGAGAACGGGCCTCGATAGAGCGTCCCGTCATGAAGAGTGTGATTGTTTATCATATTTCATTCCTCCGAGTCTGATCCGAGTTGTGCGCGCGTCACAGCAAGGGTCGTGGATGCCATGTTCCGGTAGAGTTCTGGTGCCGATTTCAACTTCAGCTTCTACGGGCAACCGTGCAGACAAACCTTTTCACTATGTGGATCGTTGTCGAAGCTTGCTCGAGCACGCGAGGGCGGCATACTATTCCTTATGTCCCAGCCCAGTCAAAGTTGACATTCTCTCCCTGCAAGGCCCAGGGGGCGACACGTTCCATCTAGGGACGTGGTCGTAACCCAGGACCGGTGTACAGCTGTCGTCCTGACGAAGCCTGTGTAGCACTTACACATACGAGAGATAAAAATTGATCATGATTCCCCGACCGTCGGTGATGTGGAGTTGTCTGTCGGTGACTCTCAGGGACGTACGATCGAGGATCTTGACGTGTCAAATGGATTTCAGAGCCGAGGATGGCCTGAATAGACGCACTGGGTGGGAAAATGCGGGTTTCCAGGTATGAGGTCTTTGGAGGGATGGTTGCGGACCAGTTGCGTGTTGTCTTCGCAAGAAAGACAGAGGGCGTCGTAGAGCCGACTTCGGTCGCTACAACCTCCTGCCATCAGACTGACTAAGATGGATAGAAAGCAGTCTGGATAGCAAGGAACATAGTAAAAGGATCAAGGCTCCAGCTGATAGAAACGGGCGTCAAGTGACGTCGATCGAAGCAATGATTAATGATTTCGGGCTCCGACGATAAGTCGGACCGCTTTCTCCCGCCCGCCTTTCAGAGACCGTATTTACGTCCAACACGGCCGTGTTCCCGTCATTAACCTTCCTTTTGCTTTGCTTCACCCCCCGAGATGTTCACGATCCCTCGAGATCATCCTATCTCCTCAAGCGAAGCTCCATGTGAATTGGACCCTCCGTCTCAACTCTAGTCAGTTCCAAGTGTCCTGTTATAGAGGTTAGCGGCTGTCCAGTTTGCAGCCTTGTTAGACTGGTCACAAGGTCGGCGAGCCTTCTTCGCATGCTAATCTATTCATATCCCTCTCCTCTACGTCTTTCGTGAGTTCTTCCCCGCTTCTCCTCTTCTTCCCCTCTATGGGGTTTATGTCCCCACCTGACGTTAACCCGACCTCTCTGTTTCTTGCTTATACGATCTCGCGATTCGTCCTTAGTGGCGCGTTCCTCTTTCTCGTGAGAAGAAGCATGCTTCGTACGTCTCCCTTCCGTCTTCCCCATTTCTATTTTCCTATTCAAAAACAACCGACCTCGACCCGTTGATAGGAATCTGATCAACAACATGGTGAATCTGCTCACAAGCGCGTCGGTGACGAGCAAGATATAGCTGCACTTCCTCAATGTGCTCTGCCACGTGACGGTGTGTCCGATCTTGCCGAGGTTCATCGTTGACATGCGCACGCTGTACGGTCGCGATAACCCGGGACGGTTTGAGAACGTTGACGTGAGCATTGGCAGCAGGTTCGGGGTGGGGGCGGGGGTGGTGGGACATGGAGACAGGGCCGTGTCTGCAATCGCGTTTGCAGACAATAGGAATGTGCCGGGGAGCAGTGGCAATGGCGCAGACGGGGATGTAGACATGATTTAGGGGCAAGGGGAAGAGAAGGGGAGGCAAATGGAGCGGGAGCGACGCAGCTTGCAGCACTGAGAGATCGTGATTCTGGCGGAACGCGTCAAGTGAAAAATGCGAGCATTGTTGACTCGCCTGCCATACATATCTGTGTCGTATCTGCACGATGACTCATGAGATGTGTGAGTTTCGTTTGGCTTCCGACGTTGCTCGAGTAACGTTAGGGTCGTCATGATTTGTGTGCCTAACAACAACATGGATCGAGCCTCTTAGAAGAAGAGCTAACAGGGATTCACATGTATGTTTGCCACCACTCAACTGGTATGCAAAGTCAAGAAAACGATGATGTAGGCATATCCACGGGCAACATAAATACACATGAGCCAGACTTGGGGAGACACGCATTCGAAGGCAAAATAAATATCCACGACCTGCCACTGCCGCTATCTTTGCCTTGTTCCCACGCCAACTCCAAGTGATCGCTCAAGCTTCAAGCCTCTCCCCGTGGTTCGAGACGAATCTCTTCTGCATCATCCACTGTCCCCTCCACTACCTGATCCTGATCATCCTCCCGCTCTGGAGTGGCATCCGCGAACACAATCGAGGACATGGCTGCAGTGAGACAAGACACCAAAACCAGTATCAACCCCCTGCCAGCAGTCATGGAAGTTGCATTCATACAGCTCCCGTATGCTGATGATAAACTGAGGCATCAGGGAGACCATCATAATGTAGGAAAGCAGGAACAGGATGAACATGAAATCACTGTTTGGTAAATAGCTCTGGCCTTGGATTATGCTAATAATGTTGCTAAAAGTATTCCTGGGCATTCAGAGAAAACAGCTGGTAGTCAGTTGTTGCACTTGTACTCCAAGTTGAGAAATGAGATGAATGGAAGCAAAGGAACATACATAATGAAATAAACTATCCCATCTCTGACAAGCAACTGTATGTACTGGTTGGGTTGCCATTGTTTTGTTATTTGATACATCTCAAATGATTGTTTGAGGGCTTGGAAGATAGCAAGAACCAATAGTGCAGCATTAAGAACAAGTCGTGGGACTTGAAAGGACAGGGAATATGTTGGTGAAACATTCATAACTGAATCAATGCAAAATGAAAAATCTAGAACTTGGCTGATTGTTACTAAAATGCTTAGAACATTATATAACAATAGTGCATCTGACATAAATAAGAACAAACCTGAGGTGTAGCTATTGGGAATGTTGTAGACCACAAAACTATAGGTATTAGTGATGATTTGTGCTGCATAAATGAACAAGAGAATCCACAGAATTGGCTTGGACCGACACCACATTGCATAGACACGAAGAATCATCACCACTGTAACATAAATCAATATAGTAGAAAATGCAAGAATGAGATGACTCACAATTAGCAACACAAAGAAAGAATAGAAATAGCCAGCCTTGTGCAATGAAGACTACAGAACCTTTAGAGATAATATATATCTCTTTAAGTTATGGATGGAGGTATCCTTACACCTATTGAATGTTAGAAATGCATGGTTTCATATATCCTGAGTACATACATCTGTTATGTAAAAATTATCAATGAAGGACAAAATTTAAAGTGAAAAGCTAACATTTAAAGGTCCTAGAACAAATGTACTACCATCTGCAACAGATCAGCTAAGCTACCTGGCTTTAAACATTGAGCATACTGAATGAAGATAACCTTGAGAATGAATTCCAAGTCAGTCATATTTTAATGCACCATAATAGGTTAATCTATGCACCTACATAGCCCAAGCAAGGCCAATATAACGAACCTATGTATTAGACAGGTCAGCTCAAACCATGGGGGCTAAACTACAAAAATATTGTACACACAATGAGAAACATTGTAGAGATCCATGTCCAAGGTCTACACTGTGAAAATGTCAGGATCACCATAAATAGGTAATGATTGACAACTGCCACCCAAATATACTCTATCTTCATAGCCCATCAGCAATGAGAGTGAAGGTAGAAAAGAAATGGAATAGCACCTCACTAGGAAATGCAAGGACTACAGCTGTGAGACTGCAATGGTGACAGGCACAGAGCACAAATGGACTTACAATAGTCATACACAATGGCAGTAATAACACTGACTACAGTGGTCTATCAATATGACATTTGAGAGGGTGTATGAATAACCATACCAGATGCATAGTTATTGAAGAAGAGGAGCTGCAAAGTAGACTGTAGTTCAGAGGGCATGAGATCGGACTTGGAGGAAAAATAGTGTGGGATAATACTGGATATTTATCTTCTTCCTGCATGAATATTTTGTCATGAGGTGATGTGTGTGATGAATAATGAGAAGCAATGAATGGCTGGGGAAAATAAATTGCCTGGCCGTTCAAAACCCGAGTTCATCGTATGGCCCGAATAAATATATACAACCAGGGCTGATCCTGAAAGCTTTTGTGAGTGTTCCTACATGAGTAGGACACGTTAGGCAATGAGCACCTCACGAATCTCGAGACGGAATACCCTCCATACAAGAGGCTGGATGGTTGAAATGGCTAGATATTCGCGAGTCAGTTGTTCTATTTCCATGGTCGGCCAGCGACCTTTGCCCACGTTCATCAAGGTGAAACACTAGGATCTGGAGCAAGGATCACTGGTTGAAAAGATGATCATGATGGTGACGATGGTGATATGCTGGGATTTGATGTCATGATTATTAGCTCGCACAAGCCATGAATGAAACAAAGTAGAACCATCTGAGTTGTCTCGCACACGCTACGCAGGAAGTTCAATTGAGGTCGAGGGTTTTGCGATGTTAATTGACGATGTGATCGCTTATTGGTGCGCCTTTGAACTTGTTCGTCATCATCAGCACCAAATCCCCCGTCCAACGCTTTGGTCGGTGGATGGACACAGCACCCTCGAAGATGAGTCAACCACCGCTGTGCTCATTTTCGCCTGGGAGATGATGGTAATATTCGCAACACGCATGATGCGAGATGGGACTATTGTATCCAGAGCCCTATCTGGTCGGTCCAAAAGCCAGGTCCATTAGTGATATTCGGAGGCATTCATTTACTTTTTGGACCCGCCATATGACCCTGGACTCGCAACGACACCCCCTGCAAGTGTCAAGCTTGCCACGTCGGACAACTGGTTCGCATCGTGCTTCGGTGAGTGTCTCGAGGGGCTTGTCCCAATGACAAGCCTTAAAAAGAGACAGGAACTCACGGGAGGGAGCCCTTCCCCAAAAGTCTCCGTTCAATAGCGAGGATACCAAGCGATTCTGAAAGAGGCCAGCGCATTGCATGTTTTCAGCAATACAGTCCGAACCAGACCGCGCAACGTACCAACAAGTGGTCGCAACCCTGGATTTTCTAAATGGATGTCTTGCAATCTACATTTGAAAATAGTGATGTGTCTCGTTCTCAACTTCCATTTCCGCTCTGTTGACAAAACCGAAGTGGTGACACCCTTCTAAAAGAAAAAGATCAACATTGCGCATTCTGCGAGAGAAGAAGACGACGGGGACAGGGGGAGGACGAACTTGCGATAGTCGATCGAGATAGAGAACTAGGCCAGCTCCATCTCTACCCAGGTCACCCATTGCTCCTTGGAGACTCCAAGCAAGTGCACCAGCATGCTCGGTATAGCTGTGCATATCGGTCATAGAGGTGGGAATCTCGATCTCGACAGACTCACTCGCGGGATCCTCGTCCGTGGGGCCCGCCATACAGACCAAACAAAACATGGGGAACCGATGTTCTTCAATCTTGCTGCGAACGTAATCCCGCGTGCACGCTCTGCATACCTCGTGTACACACCCGCTGATCCACACCGCATCATCTTCCGGGAAATCGTTCAGGAAGACCACGGAGTGATACTGGCACGCCTGAGGTCGCATTTCTGCATCAATAGAAACTCGTTGTCGGAGTAGAACGGAGCCTGCAGCTGACGAGCATACTGCACGCTGGGGTCTGGATCCGTCTCGTTATTCCCAACAAAGAGACGCTCGCGCGCTCCGGTTGGATGAGGATGTTGGAACGACACCCAACGCCGGGTGGACGTGATGGAAGGAGCGGGAGCAGGAGAATGCTTCACCACGGACGGTCTGAAGGGCTGAGTGTGTTTGGAACTCGTCTTTGCTGCCTCCAACTGGGCCCCGAGATCGACAACGTTCTTCTCCAGTCACTTCCTGTCCTTTTTCAGAGTGCCGTTGTCGCACATTAGTTCATCTGGTTCTGCCCTCAGCGTGAGAAACATAAGACTAGACACCATCAGTGGTTCATCCTCCGCAAAATCATCGTGAGAGGCCGTTCTGAGGAGAAAGACATGTCCGGTGTACTTTTGGAGCGCGTGGAACTGCCAGCGAAAACTTCTTTGGTCGGGGCGAGGCTTATCCACAGGAAATACGTCGCGGGGCCGTTGTGCGATGTGTGGGAGATAGGTGTTGAATATGTCAAGTTTACAAAGCGGTCCCGCTCTGCGCTGGTATGGTGATTAAACAGCACTAAAACGTCTTGGGCAGCCGCTCGCAGCCGCATGCACGGAACAGCATCTGGACAATCCCAAGGCCCGCATGTCTCTGGCATCAAAGGGGGCGAAACGAGATACTCTAGCAGGGTAACGGTGATGTAATCAGACGTCTTGGCATCGTAGTCGGTGGACACAGGTTTGAGCGATGTCTCGAATAAAAGTATACGGTACACGTCAAGCTCTTGTTGTGCAACCTCGTATGGATCTACACCCCAGGAGAGGTGGTGGAAGGGGAAGGGTAGGCGAGTGGACCGGGAGCGACGGAACACCCAGTGCTGGGTGAAAGTGTGAGCATTGCCGACGCGTCTGTCGTATCTGAATCAAAAGCACTCGGGTATGCGCGCCTCTCCTTGGGTCATATATTCTGGCTTACTGTAACAATACCCACTTGGGCTCGATCGCCGCGACCTCCGTAAACTCCTGCCTTCCCCAGAAACGCTTCAACCTCTCGTCCCCGGTCACGGTCGAAATGACCAAACACGAGCGGATACTCTGCGCGCTCGGCCGCCCCGAACTCCACAAGGGATGATTCATCTTCAAGTTGTTGAGAGCTGCTACACTCTGGATCTACGACGGGGTGAGGAGAGTGGGGATGTACAGAACGCATAGAGGCTCACGATCTTTGTTCTCGGTTGGCGAGGCGAACCTCAAAGAGTCCCAGTCGACACAATGTCCTCGACTTGAAAGTAAATGACCACATCAGCGTCTCGCAGACCATTAAACAGCCCGAGCGCGGACGATCAACTCAGTGATCGGTCGCTCATGGGCCAAACTCGATTTGGACTTTATGCTGGTAGGTTATCGGAATACGCGGTGGCTCCGAGTCCTGGCCGGGTCAGTCTCGAAGGGGCAGAAGCATTTAACAGGGCTTTAAGAGTGAAAATTTGCGACCGGTTCGACACGAGAGCTATGCGCAAGCGATGCATATACAACCTAACCACAAACATTCACGGTGTCGTTTGAGTTCGAAACCCATGGTGCTGCGCAGCAGTATAAATCAAAAATTAGACGACAAAAGTTTGAAGATGTCTGAAACATTAAAGTAATTTGAACGCACCGGCATAGCATATCGGAGTCTTGTAAGCGTTCGTCAACTGCCCGTCGAGCAGACCACAAATGGGAATGCTGCCATACCATAAAGTCTTGTCTAATCGGATCTTCTGCTGACTCTCGCGTAAGTTCGCAAAAAGGCAACGTAACAAACACACTCCATAAGGTGTTCGCTTCAAGAGCTTCCATACGGCGGCAATCAACAGAAATAATCAAAGGTAGCGGTAGCAAGGTAGTGGAGTCCCTGTCGCACTTCAAAGTTATGTGTCAGTGACTCTGCGGAACAGCAGCTGAAACCATACCCCGATCTGAGATGGAAACGAAGAAGCCAGCCAACTTCATGGAGGGCCGATGGAAAGCAAGGCGGGGAAACGTGCCAAATGTGATCGTTTATCATTTGCCAGGGACATTATAAGTGAATTATAATGTAATACATCCGTGTCTTGACCCGATCCGAGTTGTGCGTGCGTCCCAGCAAAGTCTGAGCAAAGTCATATTCTGATGGTGATTTTGGCTTTAACTTCGACACGTAATCATGCAGGTTCCAACCTTCTTCACCTGCGTGTCGTTGCTGAACAAAAGCAACTGAACTACGGCTTGTCCGATGTCTTCTGCAAGACACAACGATTGATGACAGAAACCGCAGTGTGAAGACGTCGTAGAGTCGACTTCGGTCGCTGCCACTTCCTGCTGTCGAGCTG
Organism: Guyanaporus albipodus; assembly: GCA_038088995.1. Lineage (NCBI taxonomy): Eukaryota > Fungi > Basidiomycota > Agaricomycetes > Boletales > Boletaceae > Guyanaporus > Guyanaporus albipodus. The sequence continues at coordinate 57,175 of JBBPKA010000141.1, forward strand.
ACGAGGTCGAAGAAGGTGAAAACGACGACTCGATGTTGCAAAGAGAGTCAAGGTTCCAACTGAAGCTTTACGGAGTGGAGATTGGCGATGGAAGAAATTGCAGACGAAGAGACTGGAGGAGGGAACGAACAGACGAGGACACCGGGAAGACTGTCGCAGCTCCGCCTCTTATGTCATGTAAGATGGCCACCCTCAATTGCAACATTCCCCATCTCCCAGACCCGACCGCACCTTTTCTGCCTTCTAACGGCTAATTTCGGCTCAGATTTTGCGCAGGACAACAGTTTAAAGCTCAACCGACGCGGTGAATGTTTGCGGATGGGCTGGTCCTCATAATGTGTTCATCTTGCCCATGCCATTGCTTGGTTTATGTTAGAGTCCCTTTTCCCTGGTCTGTACAAACCAACTTCAGGAGGAACGTTCGGAGCTAAGGACGAGCATCCTCACCGCCTTTTCACGCAGACGACGACAGTACTGATCAAACTTCGCTTGGCCTCCCACTTACCACCCAGCCTTCTGCTTACAGACCCATGATCCACCGCAAGGGACCACCCCCTTTCCACTCCCCACAGATGACGACTTGTAGAAGTATAGGCACACGTGCCCTCAGCCGGAGGCGACCCAGATGCAGGTCTACTTCGACGATGACCAGGAGTCCAACGATGGCATTCGTCGAACGATGTCGTAGTCGTGGAGGGACGAGTGAGTCGGGCCTGTATGAGCGACACGATGCTATGGTCGTTCCCATCGTTCTATGGTGGATTTATTAGCTAGGTCTCCATCATCACCACGTTACTGCGTCCCTGTCATTCTGCCGACTGATGTTCTGTCACATCTTGTCCCTTGTACACTCTGACCCGACATTTACTATGCACGTTATGACCACCATCCATATCTAGCACTGCAGAGATGCACGATCGATCAAATGGGCTATGCTCGCAGTCATGGTGCTCGCCAAAGAGATCCTATCGAGAAGATTCGTACACTGACCCAAGAAAACGAGGTATATCCGCAGATAGCAAAGGCATGTGAGCTGAAAACGAGGAGACACGCTTCCACAAACGAAATGGATAGATATACAAGGCCGTCGCCGCCCTTGCCGGCATATTGAAAACTGGTTTCCGCACCAAAGTGGAAGAAATAAAAGCTCTAAATGGTTGATATGCTGATCCGAGACATTGTAGGCGTACCTGGGTGCGACACGATGTTGGGGTGCATCGCGTCTCCAGCGCGAAAGGATTCAGAGGGAATCGCTCATTGTCATTATAAACACATGGTAGCTCACTTCGATCCATACGCTTTTCGGCGGCACGCTCAGAGCACCACGGACCTGGTTCGAGGCCGCTCAATGGCTCGCTGGGAAGGTGATGGCAGTCGCAATGCCAGTGGCGCAGGCTGGCGCATCACGAGGCAAAGATTGCCTTGATCCTAGCGAATCAAGGCATGGTTGTGGTGCTTTTCCCGTTGTGGTGCTTGATGGAGAGTATGTAATGTTGTTCATCATGGCCCAATCCTAATCATGTCGTTGCAACCAAGTTAAAAGTTGGCCAAGGTTATTCCCTGGGTGCTCTTACACCACGTTCGTAGGGGTCTCAACAGGATCCAATATGTGATGCGGACGATGTGGATATGAAGGCGCACGACTTTACGAAAGAGCGCGCGACATCTTGAGGTGGACGATTCTGCCATCGCGACTTAGCAACCAAACTGATAACGTAATGTTTTGAATGACGTCATAAACTATGTAGATCGAAATGGATGGACCAGGAGACCAATGCGTTCCTCGTCGTCCACATTATGCGTCTGTCAACAATAAAAAAATAGACTAGAATACAATCTGCCCGTTACAGTGCGATATGCACAATAGCAAAAGAGGCCCGGGCAGTCGGGGTGGAAGAACGAAGGCAGTGGTGGATGGCCCAAGCAGGTCAATGCACCAACTGCCAAAGCAAGGTCAACTCAGTTACCTTGTTACAAGATGTTCATTGGATGGCTTTGAAAGTGATCGATGGGATGGCCCAAGAGTATGTGTCTGCCTGGGCCACTCTGAGATGCGTCAGTGTATAAAGAGGTATCCTTCTGGCTGTAGTGGACCAGAAGCCTCATCTTATCTGCCTCGTCATTTCCTCGCATCACCTGCAATACTTACTATATCTATAGTACATTGCCCCTCTCGTGTTCAGCGAACAAACACTGTCTCGCAGTGTCCATCATCTGTCAGATACTCTTGACGAACAAGCTTGATTGACATACCGCACCTATACCACCACCCTCTCACAGTTCAAAATGCACTCTCATACCAATTCCACTGCTTCAGAATATATCTATTCCACTTCCTCCAATACCACCCCTACCACCTCCTATGAGGAACACGCAGATGGTAATGCGACTGTTCACTTGCCTATGAACCAGGTATGTGTTTCTTTATTCTTGATCGGCACAGTGCTAACTCGTCCTGCTTAGCCCGCGCTGACCAGAGACTTCCATTTGGACATGCACTATAATCCGATCTGGACATCTGGGCCACATGTCTTTATGTTTGCAGAGGACGGCAGGATCGTCCAATCCCAGATGCATCCACCAGAACACTACCCAAGACATCATGTGGACCACACCCGGTCCATCGAACCTGTCAAGGCCTCGCACTCCCAGGGGTTCGTGAGAAAGGATCCGAAACCATGGAAGAACGTGGCAATCACAGAGCAGGACAACGCCGAGTTTGAGGCGCTGCTCCAGAACATGAAGCTGAGGACTGGGTGGGAACCAGCACGACAGGGACCCAAGCCCACACTGAGGGCCCCCAGCGAAAAGCCATAGCTGCACGTGGAGAGCCTAACAGGCAGTATATGTGCCAAGGAAACTGCCCAAGGGATGAAAAAGGAGTGGCTTCATGAATGTACTTACTCTTTCATTCCGCGTGCGTTGGTCCACCTCTGCGTAACATCGAATGAAACAATTTGTGTTCAAGTCTTGGTCGCTGGTGTCGGCAGTGTTGTGAGAATATATATATCAAGAGCTGTATAGTTCCGAGATGGTCACCTGTGCGAGGATCACGTGGTGAGAGCCCAAGACCGGAAAAGGAGTGAGTGCTGTGCACGACGCCACACTGGGATAGTCATGCCGTGTGTATGGCTCAGTTAGTCTCCTATGTTCTTGGGTTGCTCACCACCAATCGCCGTTCACTACGGACATCGTCCTCATCCACGACAACAAAGTTTCTCTGTAATTCTCATCCTTACTCGCATTGACTGGATCCCGTTGTGGTCATCGCCTGCCATGCAATTTCCTCACCGAGTGTGAATTCAACCCGTTTCGGATTCATCAGTGGCAAATATTGGAGTGTGTTGGCTATGTGTGTCCATACTGAAGAAAGGCTATTTGAGGATCCATTGACTCTGCTATCTGCATGCTCGCCCCAGAACGTGACAGGACGTTTGAGAGGGAGGGACTCGGAACTGGGCCCAGGAATGAATAAAAAGTCAGTGGTCATGGTATGTAGTCACACGCACCCCAGACACGGTCGTATCCTCGTTGTGCCAATATCAATCGGTACGCTGAATCGTCGGACCATCACTGTATATGTGATTCATCAGCAAGCTCGACGAGCGCGCGAGAGTGATCCGCCGGATCGTATTCAGGGTCGTCGAATTGACCCACCGCGGTCCGGTGTCTCGCAAGCCCATATCAAGCAAGCTGATGAAGCGCAAGGTTCGACAGAAGTTTATCTGTTACAGGCACCTCTTGAACGGACCTGTTTCAGTCAGGCATGAAGAAAAAAAAGTCTAGCTTTCGGCGGAGTCTGACAGTCTGGTCACACTAGCCTTATATAGACAGGTGGGCATTTGAACGAGATCTTCGTTCTCGTTCTCCGACTCGACGACTGCAGCGACTTCAATGACAATTTTATATGCACAGACTCGACCACGGGACGCGATACATGAAACTTGAGCCACTAGAAAGAGAAGAATACTCACCACTCAGAACCGTAACTGGTCAACTCTGACCGGCTCAGACCCGACGCGAACCAAGTTCAATCACTCGAATGCCTTCCGAGTCCTCGCCGTCCTGCCCCTCTCCCGTACTTCCGTCAGCAAATGCCACTGCAGATGGAGGTCCGCCCCAACTAGAAGCACCCTGTGACCCACCAAACGCGGTGTCGATCCCTTGGCGGTGGCCAGCGACCTCACTGTCGTACATCTGTCTTAAGTCGAGGATAAAGCGAGGCACAAGAGGACAGTAGGCCATAAAAGTCACGGTCTCGACGTAAAGAGCTGGCAGACCAGTAAAATAAGGCCCGTATTGCAACACCTGCGTGACGTTGAAAACGACGTTCCTAGCAATAGAATGGGCGGTGTCAGATTCTGTACGTTATCAGGAAGGGGAAGAACATAGAGGAACACACATAATAAAATATAGGATGCCGTCCCGCGTAAGACGCTCCATGAAATGGTTGGGCTGCCAGATGTTTGTCGCTCTATAAAACGTAATCGTCTGCTTCCAAGTTTGGGTGATGGCAAGAGCAAAGACCACGACACTGAAAATCAACCTGGGAAGCGTGAAATATAAATCGGTGCTGATAGCCGTGCTATTTGTGTAGTTGCACCACTCGAGATCCAGCATCTGGCCGATAGTCACTGGAGAAAGGACAGAAACGGTATGCCCCCCTGTTCAACACAGCACTGACGGTGAAAATACAGGATCGAAACGCACCTGAAAGATAGGTAGTAGGATTCTCGTATATTCCAGTAAATATAAAGATGGTGATTATTTGCGGGACATAAATGAATAGCAGGATGCCTAGAATTATTTTTGATCGATTCCACACCGCACGTACGCGGAGGATCATCACCACTGCAACAGGCGCGATGAAATAGTGGTAACGAGACTGGCTAGAGTTGCTTACAATCGGCAGCACCGAGGAACACCGGAAATGCCCAACTGCAAACTAGAAAAACTACACTACCTTCGGATTTCCGATCTTCATTCAAAATGTCGCGCAACGCCGCGGAGGAAAGTGCTTACACCTACGCAGACATCAACATTATACGTGACTTCTACCACTCAAGTACGTACGTCTAGTAGAAAAAGGCTATTAGTGAAAGACGTGGTATAAAGTAGAAGCAAACTGACAGTCACTGGTCCGCGAATGAAGGTACTACCACCTATAGATCTTGTTTTTCAACCTGATAACTCAATCTGCCACTGGGCACATACCTAGTCCGTCGATGCTTCAAATCAGAGCTAGTGTCAGAAATATGGATGTACCATGACAGATGGACCCACATGCCCCAGTATAGACCGATATAGCGAACCTATGGAACCCGTTAGTTCGAGCCGTGCGTAGAAGTCCATACACACGAGAATATACATCGTGGAGACCAAGGTCCACTGCCTGCACTGTGATGCCATCAGACCTACGTCATTTCTAGGGTAGTTTGTTGTTCGTTCACCCAAACATACTCGATCTGCGTTTACGATCAGCCAAAAGGCGAGACGCAGATGCGCAATGAAAAAAAATTACCTCCCTGGAGAAATTGAGGACTAGTGAACAGAAAACATGTCACAATGTCACTCGCGAACCCAGATCAACAAGTGTGGAAGGTCAACGCTCACCATAGTCGTATACGATGGTGGTGACTATCGCGACTGTACGGGGTAAGTATATGAGGGTCAACATCGACGAAGGTTGCGTGTGACCGTACGGGATGCGTAATCGGCCTTCCAGATGTACTCCAAAGCAGATTGCAATTCGGAACCGGTGGACATGACGTTGGTTACTTGTCAAGTTTGTCAAACCAAGAGTTTTGGGCGAGGGGTGATCGCAGAGAGATCACAGGAAAGACTAAGGCGTGTTACTTTCGGAACAAGATTAGGTATCTAGGTGAAGCAACGAGGAGATGCACCTTGGCTGTCAAGCCCATGGCTGGCCGGCAGTTGATTATATTGAGACATGGACCAATCACCAGGGTCGCCATCTACAATATTGTGCGCGCGCCACATCGAATGGCTTCGTCCCCGATACCCTCGGGCTCCGAAGAACGGCGTGCTAATCGATGTACCGGATGAAACAAGAAGTAAGTAACGAGGCGAAGAACTCTAATTCTGCCAGACAACAAACAAACAGAACAGCGGAATCTTCCGCAGCATCTCTACATGCTCATGCGTGCCCAAGTAGGCTGCAACTGCCAGTCGGACCCTTAGTCTAACTACAACCGACGGAAACCCCTGAAAGCGCCCTGAAGCCATGTCGGGTCACCCATGTCATAATGTTGCCACTTGCCAACCACAGGATGGCCCAGGCCCTTCAAGTGGCTGGCTGGCACGGTGGGATGGCATGACTACTCGATGTCGTCAAATTGAACGGCCTTGACCCCGGGCTAGTTCATTTCACTCCGCAGCATCATCCCCACCCTGAGCCGATGAGCAATACTCCAAGCCAACTAGTACAGATACCGACCGCTGCCCACAAGGTGGCGACCGCAACCGCGACCACCGCGCAGGGATGGCCTGGACAATTGATCTCGGAAGCGTACCTTTATCGTCCACATGACCTTGCCAAGACGGAGAACCAGGCTAGCATTGCCTTCATCCACACCGCCGATCCATGCGATCATCCTACTCAGAGCCTCGACGCTATTGAGTTCTCGTCCCTCCCGCCTATGTTACGTCTCTGCAAGTCAAGTAAATGCCACAGACAGCATCTCGTGCGCCTGCGCGCCAGTAATACCCAAGTACCTTTACCTTTTGGATGTCAATGTTCATATATTCTATTTTTTTTCTCCTGGAAACCGCTCGTTTAGTCAAGGTTGGCAGATCACCGGGAAAGTAAACGGTGTTATCCTTCCTTGCTAAATAAGCGCCACCTCCTTCCCCACACGAGGCCGTGGTTTTTTGTACCCTGGCTCGCGATATTCTACACCAATCCACTCTCCGTTCGAGACCCTTCCTGACCGTCCTCCAGCATGTTAAACCGAATCGCTCTTTGTCTGCATCCTCCTCCACAATTTGATCCTGCTCTTGCAACACCACGGAGAAGTCCTCACCCTGACCAACAACTGACCGTAATATCAGATCGAATCCTGTGTCGATTCCCTGCCAGCGCGTGTGAATCTCGCGATCGTACAGCCTTCGTACGCCGATGATGAATCGTGGTATCATGGGGGATAGGCTGACATAACCAATCAAATACAGCACGGGCATTACAAAGCTGTTGATTATCGGCTGTTCTTGCACTATGTTGATGATGTTGTATAATACGTTCTTGGAAGTTCGAGGGGAACGTATTCGACAGTTAGCCTTGCAATGGGCAGATGGTGAAAGTGTCTCACAAGAAGTCTCAGGTATCTTTGGGGCTGTCATTGCCTTGTTGCTTTGTAAAGGTCATATATTACCTATCTCCTCTGAAAGGGTAAGGACTGCGATAATGGTTCGTTCTGTGTGAGAATATATCTCGCGCAGAAGTCACGGCGCCGCTCACAATAGTCATACAGGTCAGTAGCAATGGCGACGACTGGGTTAGTTCAAGGAGTTAATCAACAGATCAACGACGCGGAACATGAGAGTCCATACCAGAGGGTCCATACCAGATACATAGTTATTTGTGTGTTCATTGATCGGCATTCAGCTGAACGACTGATAGAAATATCCACATCCCCGGCACGCCAACACGATCGGAGATCAGCGCTAGCTATGATCATGGCTCAGATCCTTACACAGGTGCTCGGAGGACTTCCAACCGGCATTCTCGAGGCAGGGCACTTTCTGTGGAGCAAGCGATTCAAGTACGGGTTTCTGTGCGACATCCATAAGTTCCTGAAACAACTCTCTTCTTGGTCCGAGTCAGTGGAAACCAACCAACTTACCATACGGGCATAACAGCCCTCCTGCATACCTAGTTTCCAAGTGTCACAAGTCAACTGACAACGTTCTCATGGCCACGGAGCAAGTAATACATAGCAGGGCCAGAGACCCACCGAAACGGTGTCGTCACGAGCAACCTGTTGAACGTTAACATCCCACCGAGTCGGCTACAGTACAGGCACATGACCAGCAACGAGGCTTTCGCCTGGCATATTGATGAGCATACAAGCAATGTCGAGCTCGAGAAGGCTTATCGTGGAGTGTACTATACTTGTCGTGTGGCTACTGTCGGGGTGCACGCCAGGCATCCATGGTTGATCAGTTCTTCCGCCAAAAGGATTTGCAGATTTGGAAAAAAATCCCAACTTGAGCAGGGTGACTGATTCGAACGAAGCATCGCTGACATGAGAATTGTTTTGCGAACGGTATCGCCGCCGCAACTCCATAGACAAACTAAGGCGATCAAATCGGAATTAATGCGGTAGTCGATGAGTACATCGTCACGTCCCAAATCATCGTACAAAACATAACACAGATAACCGGTTCAATAAGGTGCACCTTCATTGGAGGTGCGCTCTCGAATGCACTCAGGCTTTTGGTCATGTACACCAAACAACATTCAGACGTGTCCAAGCTCCATTATGTCCCCGTCATCCGACTGATCAGTCTCCAGGAATTCATCAGCAAGGGCGGTCATAGATAAGCCTTCGCTGTCGCTGAACGACTGCGGTACGTATCGGCTGAACCCTGTGTCGATTCCTTGCCATTGCTCCCGTGAACTACGGTCATACAATTCCCGTATGCCGATGATGAACCGAGGCATCAGGACACAGGAAAGAGAATAGCCAAGGGTGTCTATGCAAACCATCAAGCCGATGATGGGTAGACTAATCGCGTTGACGATGTTAAAGAGGAGATTCCTGGTTCAAGAGAAAAAGTTAAGTAGCCAGTTCTCCGGGGTTATGGGAAAACAAAACATGGAGATGGGAGAACGGATCAAGCAAGACATACACCACGAAATAAACAGCTCCTTCCCGTGCGAGTAGTGATATGGTTCGATTGATCTCCCAGCGCTTCGTTACTCTGTACATCTCGACCGACTGCCTCAAGGTTGGGACAAGAGCGAGAATTAAGAGCACAGATCCGAGAGCAAATCGAGGAATTGCTCTGTATGTTCCCGGCGGTGCCGCATTCGTCATGTAGTTGCAGTATCTCAACCAAAGGGTCTGGCCTATCGACACTGAAGAAAATACGGTGTCATTAGGGCGTATTTCCCAAGATTCCGTCGGGACTCTCAAGAGATCTGAGTCATACCTGAGAGGGTCGCACCGGGGCGGACGTATATACATTCCCACGCAATTGTGACGACCATTTGTGGCACATAAATAAAAAACAGGATAACCATGATTGTCTTGGATTGATTCCACATCGCAACAACACGCAGAATCATCACCACTACAATGCACCGTCAACCTAAACGAAGGAAAGCCATGCTAGAGAGGCCCGGAAACTCACGATCGGCGGCAGCAAGGAACAACATGTATGCCCAATCCCCTATGCCAATTATTGCAGTGCCTCGAAACAATATGTGGACTTCATCTTGCTGCTATGAGCTTTAAAAGAGAGGGCGTACAACTGCGCGAAAATTAGGGGGTAAGTACTAGCGAACAAACCATGGTACATACGTCTATGAAAGACTATCAGTGATGGACGATGCATGATATAGGAATACTGACTTCAATAGGACCTGTCACGAAAGTACTACCAGCTAGAAATTCTCTGTCAGCCTGATTGTTGACTGCAATACGCACACGCGAACGCACTAAGTGCAAGTGCGCTTTGGGGGTAGATTTGAAAAGTGAGTCTTGGCATGAAACACATCGCAGTAGTAATCACAAACTTACACACCCCAACACAAACCGAGGTAACGGACCTATTAGAATTTAAGGTTTCAACGATGTGCGCGCGAATCCCAAGGGCCATGTACATACGACAATGAACAACGCTGAAACCCGAGTCCAAGGTCGGCACTGTAGAATTGTCAGGGATATGGAATGTGTCCAATTTTAGTTTATTCCTCACCCATACGGCATCTATCTTTACGCTCATCAGTCATCTTACGAGGAGCAGGAAGAAAGAAAAGGTACTTCTCCCGCAAATGTGAGCACTGGGATTTCAGTCAGAGCCGCAATGACCGTTTAAAAGTGAGGCACAGCAGGAACAATGTAACACTTACGATAATCATACCCAATGATGGTGATTATAATGACTGGGATTGTGTGTTGAGTCAATCGTCAAGCAAACAAATTTGGTAAAAAGTTGCACCGGGTATGCAATCATATATCTCGATTTCACTGACGGTAGATACCACGTCAGAGGACATGAGGCACAAGAACAAGAGAAAGAGAAGAAAGAAGGCACAAGCACACACGGTGACACTTGGCAGACGGGCAGAGAAAGAAACAAACCGAATGAAAGGGCGCGAGAATGAATGGATTTTGTGTGCAATGTTAAAGTGTCATTAGGGGGCGCGCATGCCAGCAGAAATCGGCGCCACATGTCAGACATGTCACTGTGTCACCAATGACAGTGGCGAGTCCCCAGATAGACGTTCCCGTGTCACCTCGTCCTGAGGCTCCCCTATTCGTCCTTCTCCTTGAAAATCGCATCCACCAAATAGTTTGCTCGGATCACTCCTTGGAGAAGGGTAAGTCATGGGCCGAAGTAGTTGACGGTTCAAGATATACATGATCGGTGTCGGACTCGCCCACAAGATGACGCTCAAGCAGTGTGTGAAAAGTGCTATGCACTAGCGACCATGCATCGTATAGGAACGATTGGTATTGCCTGCCTTCCCACCCAAGAGACCGGTCGAGGTACGACGTGACGTTCTACGTGGCAACAACGTGTCTTGGAACCCACCGAGTGCGCCGATGTCGGAGGTGATTGACATACATTTCAAACCTTGTAACTTCACACCCCAGAATAAGAGCACACACAGGAATACGAAATGCAAGACTGCAGCCATCTTTGGGACAGGTCCCGAAACGACTTCCTTCGTACTTTACCCCACCCACGCAGGACACATACTCACACGTAAGCATGAGTTACAGTATCAGGTGTCATAATGGGCGAATTCGTTTTGACGACACTTTGACTGACCATCCGAAAATTTTGATTGGCGGACGGTAACCTCGAACCCAGACTGATTGGGCCTAGAAAAGGTCAGCCAAGTATCGGAATACGATGCAAACTTTAATTTTGGCTGAGAACAGGGCATAAGTAAAGCTGCGAACCTAGTGCTCTTTAGAGCCGGCTGTCATGACTGATAGGCGATTTACGGGCAGCCTGGTGAGTCCGATAAATGGATGTCAGGGAAGCGACTACGAATTACGACTGCATCAGATGAGATCGGAGATTACACTGGCCGCCGCTTCCACACACGACGTAACACTGAGCACCCCAAGTTGATGAGCACCTTGCTCTGCTTCTCTGTTCGATGGTTTTTTTATACCAGGGGTTAATGGTTCCATCAGGAGAAGCATCCTAGGACTGACTATAACTATGCACATACTTTGTTGCATGCGCCTGCCTTGTGTTTGTTCTGTCCAGGGTGTTTTTTTTGTGGGTCAGGGAGAATAAGGTTGGATACTCTTCTCGCACGATGATCCCATGCGCACCACCGACCTCACAGACAGCGAGGGCGGCAAACACCCTGCTGTGTTCGACACACGCGATAATTGATGACGCCCACCTCTGACCTTCATATCTGCATACGAGGACATGCGGCGTCTTACTGGGTCCATTCGAAGATATTGGAAACGATGTACAGTTGACTCCCTCTTAACCCATACCCCTTCTGACCACCCTAGAGGCTTAACCAGCAGTCAAACTGGGCATATCCTACAGAGAATATAGGTATTTTTGGACTCATGCTACAAAATGTACACTGAGAGTCTAGAGTAAATCTTCGTCCTTCGTGCTGTGGAGGCCGCCGAAGGGGTATGGGTTAAGAGGGAGTCGACTGTACATACATACCAAAACGGGAAAACTTACCTTCCAGATATACTCCATTTCAGCAATCTCGGATCAAAGTATGACGTTTGTACGTACATCTGCGAGAGTACCGGTGCATGCATGATTCTGTAATTGGCGTTAACAGGGTAGTTCAGGCCATTGTCACGATAATAAGTACAGTCATGTACCGGCACTTGAAACAACAGTTTTGTGCACGTCACAACAATCACAACTGCAATTTGTGAGAATCAGCTCAGTAGATGGGTATACTATGAAATAAACAGTCAGGAGACCGGTCTCTAAAATTTGTGTGTTATCGAGTGGGCCCTGGCACATTTAAAGCGCGACAAAAATGGCATATCACAGTCATTGAGTAAGCCATCATGATCTAGGAGACATTATCACAACGAGAATTAATTGGACACTTCTCAACATGAGCTGTCATTGGAATATACATAAATTTCGTATATAATTTACATTGTTTCAAGTGCCAGTACATGACTGTATGGAATCCTCGATACAAAACAGGTTGCATCGTGACGGCGCTAGAAATTAGGGTGAGCGTGGAACGGCGAGGCTAGATCGCTCAACTTGTCAAATACATATTTTTCAGAGTCGCAACCCAGATTGACAGGGCATAAACTTCTTTGGCCCTGCACCTCCAAGCCGACATAAAACACGGCACTGAAATTTCGACTCTCATGCGCCAAAATCAGTAACTGTGCTACCAGTAGCTTTTCATAGGACTCAACCACTTCTAGAGATTGACGTAAGAGGATGTGGAGGCGAAGGTGTTTTTCGAGTGGAGTTGTTGGGTGCGATGGGATAAGCACAGTCTGGAATAAACGTTGAATAGTACGCTCGTGAACAGCGGGAAAAACCAAGTTTTGCGGTTGTCGGCCGCGAAGAGAAGTTTTTGTTAACCTGAGGGATTGCAAACGTGGCTAATCCCTGGACCGTTTGAGGCACTTCATTAGGCATCACGTTGTAAAAACTCACTGTTGTCCAACCAGAGCTCTCAACACTCCGTCGTCAAAACAATGAGGTTATGTGCAAGCTGGAAAGGTATATTTACATAGCAGGGGTTCGCGATTTGCTTGTGTGTAGTATAACGCTATAGGATTAAGCAGGAAATGAATTCGTAGTCAGCGTGTGATGTTGTCCAGCGTGTCGTTGGAGTGAGGAATGAAATGGCGAAGTTCCCGGCACGTGATTGACTAGGCTACCACTCACACTCACAAGACTGCTGACAGACGCATGAAATCTTTTACAAGTTAGATAAGTACGTTTCCTTGGCTCGAATTTTATTCCGTTCTTGAAGTACTGTGTGTGTATATTAGCTACTAACTTCACGCGGCATCCAATTTCAAGCCTATACCTTCACACGAAAGTGCTAACAGCGGTGAGTAAACACTTCTCTGTCTTAATGCAAAGCTCGTTCCACCTGTTTCTGAAAGTGAAACTGCACACTTTCCGCCCTTTTTAATCATCCGCATCCGTTTGTTTTACCGGGAGCATAGGCATCTTTAAATGTTGACACCAGGTCACATCAATCGCCACGATATCGTTATGGAAGCAGGGGCATAAAAAAGTGCCACATGACTTGAGTGACACACTGCCTCGCCGGGTACTTCGTGACGTGAACGCCTTATTCGCAACCTTATCGCTGAAACATAACGGGTTGAGTCGGCCGCTACGTCACTCATCCGACGCTAGAGAATCATGCGCTCGGGACGTGACGCTTTCTCATCTCTCGCCTAGTCGTTAACCGCCCGAGTACAGGTTATTCTGTAAGGCTCGTTGCGTCCACGACAACGCATACTGACCTGTCATTAAATTGGTGACGGTTTTGTCTCTCGATTCGAACGTGGGAACAATGTCGGTAAGACTTTTCGACATCTAGTCCGTGACGTTGCCATGTTCACTCTTTCTAAGCCGTTTTGAGGAATACGACGTACATCCAGAATGGATTCAGCGTCCTGATGAACGTATATTTGAATGTGTGAATATCGGGTCGCATCACCTTCCCTGTCACTTTCTCATCTCACCAGAGTGCTATCGTCAGACTGGACTTCGATTGAATTCTATGACCCAACAATTTCGTTAGATCCCGAACCGCTATCTATCTATATCTATATCTATAAATTAACGGGCAACGTGTGACGTGACTTGTGTGACCGTTACTCAGGCGCTGCTTATTTCGCTAAATGCCACGTTTTTTTTTTCTTTTTTAGGACACCTTTTGCCATGTGGCTCACGTGAGTTGGTTTCCGTTTTCGACCCGAACTTAGCCACCCAGTCAACGTGCGCTGTAATGCTGACGCACGAGCCACAGTTCCACTGTAATTCTGTAGATTTTCAATGTACACTACATTTTTCCCCCCACAAAATTACAAAAAATTCTAAAAAAATTGTAGTGCATAGATTCTAATGTTGGGTGTGCATCTGCTTTTGCTTGTTGTACAATAGTAATGTGAAATTTTTGCAAAAATCATATTTTGATCATCATTTGATAAGAGATTACAGATCAGCTGTCTGTACACAACCCAAATCTCTTTCTCTTTCCTTCTCTCATCTCCTCTCCTCTCATACTCCTCTCCTGTAGTTGATGTACACAGCAAGGTAGCCTACCAAGTGTTATCTAAATATTTATGTAAGACTATTATATATCTCCTGGACTATAGGAATAAGTGGTGGTTCTGGCCCCTGCCAAAGATTTCATCTTCCTTGACCCTTGACACATTTAGAGGAGCCCCTAGGAAGGGCAGAATTATCTTTTGAATACTTACATCTCTTTCAATTTTTCTCCCCTTGGAGGCTGATTAGTTCATGCCAAAATCATGCCTGGTTTATAAAGGGTGACTCATCACTTTATGTGGAAGGCTGAGCTTATTTACAATTGTATCCCAATGGTGACATCAAAGATAGTCTCCATAGCAATATAGCATTACTATCTAGCTCTATATAGTTTTTACTATATTAGATCAGATCTTTTTAATAGATTTTTGAAAGTAATGTAAGATATTTCATTTTCATATTTATAAGCATATCTGACTAATAATATCTACATATGGAAATATTAGAACTATACCTTCTACCTCATCACAATATGCTTATAGTGCTTCTTGTCATATAGAGTATACTCAACATGAACTTGATTCTCCTCCTTCTCATTGTTATCCTTCTCCAAGTTCAAATCATATTTCCTTTGCACTAATGGTGAGTTTTATAATTTCAAACTATATATTATTTACACTCAAATATATATATATATTGGATTCATCCTCCTGTTCCTATTCTTCAATATTCTGGTATTTCATATTATCTCATTGCATATCATGAGACACAACTTATGTACTATATACAATATTCACCACCACCACTATTACCACCACCACCACACCCTATTTTTCAGTTCTTAATTCAATCTCATCCCCATATTGATTATAGTGCTTGATTACTTGAAAGTTTTTATCAAGATCATAAAAGGCAACATCAACATAGATTTAAACTAAACCAAACAAACCTATCAAGTTTTTCTTTACCTTTACAACCTGGTGGTTTTTTTTATCAATCACATCAACATACAATCAATTTTCAATATGAAATTGATCAATATATTCACCAACAAGCTCAACAATAGGTTTAAACTTTGATAATACAACAAAAGCAGGAGTATCTACAAGTATATCAAAATTTGAAACAAGTAGAACAGAATCAAGTTAAATAACTATTACAAGAATTGCTTTTAGATGCTTTAAATGAATATGGTCATTGTTTAGTATTGAAATACTAACTAAAATACCATCAGGAATTACAAGAATTAGTATACTTAGTCAAATCCTGACTAAGTCCTGACCAATTTCCTTTTATGGTAATCAGTCAGGATCTTGACTGACCATTAGGATAACAATTCTAATCAAGTGTAGTCAATCAAACCTAAATCTAATCAAATCCTGATCAATTTCCTTATATGGAAATTAGTCAAATTACTACTGATGGTTGATAGGACTTAAGTCATTCTGATTCAGATGCTATAAATAAAAATAACTCAACATTAATCAAACTACTATAGAAATTCATAGCTATAATAGTAAGGTTAGTCAGCACTTGATTACAAATCAGACTAGAATATTCTAGTATGCTAATTTATATGGCTATGCTCTTCAATATTCAAGTCAGATATCCCTTTAAATTAAACTTATATACAAGAATATATAAATACTTGTTCACTATATATATAAACAGGACTGTTTGTACTGTTTTAGATTTTAAGAATTCTATCTCTTTTTTCTCTCTTTATTCTTTTCAACTGTCTCACCAAGACAAAACTACATAAAAAGAATAACTAGCTTTACCAAGCTATACTGTGGATATCAGCAAGTAAGTCTCTTTTCTGAAACTCTTATTGCTGTAATTGTATATCCAATAAAAGAGATTATATCCCATCTCTTTTATTATTTAGTAGAATAATATGAACAAGATCTGTCAAGACAAGTGGCCAATGAATATGATAATGATCCCAATTATTCCTTACCATTATCCTCACCTCCATCATCTTTATTACCACTATTGTTTTCACTTATATCTCTACCATTATTACCAATACCACCATTGTTTTCTTTTA